>MU858292.1:0-47068 GCA_033297075.1 Rhypophila decipiens | reverse complement strand
GCTTCATCAAGGGTCGCTGGTGGGGCTCTGCCCCACCATTCTCGGTGCCACGGCCGAGGGTTGCCGAGGCCCTCACAGGGCTCAGCCCGTCACAAGTGTGACTCATATTGAACATTGTTTGTAAATTCCATAAACGAAGTATTTGATTAGGTCATATCCGGTAAAGATTGAGTTGGCACCAAGTTGTGGCACTATCGAGCCATGATATACATAAGATCTTTTCTAAAGTAGTTTAAATCGGCCCTGAAATCTTTTTGTCTTGGCCGTTGTCATGTTGTCAGCTTCAGGGGCGAGTTCGGTCTTTTTTTTCCACCCAAGGTGAAGGATTTGTGGCTTGATGATCAGGAGCGGCCGCTGAGAAAGATAGTTCGCCTCCTTAGGTAACCGAGTGTTCAGAATTTCAATGTTGAACTGTTCTGATAGTAGGATGGGTGGCCCTCCAGCCAGGTCAGATGAACGTGGCTAATAAGGGGGATCGAACGCAACGGAGATTGTTCAGGAGGTGGAAAAAGCGTTTGATCTAAAATATCTGAACGTGGCAATCTTGGAGACCGAAAAAAAGGCACTGAAAACTAAATTGTAGGATTTTAAACTGTTGAGATGGATGCCTTAGAGCGCTGCTGGAAGGAGGTGTTCAGTGACCTGATCAGTCAGGTACATCAGACTGATCCACTATGGGTCCTAGTTGAGTTCTGGCTAGTTAGTGGCGATGCAGGTCTGATGGACATAAATGAGTGGTCTTTCCACCCATTTCTGTGTTCCTGACCTTTGTATTAAAATTCATTCATTCGTTCATTTTTAATCCAGTACATTTACTCTATTTGCTTCCGCTGCGTTCAAGTGATCAGTCTTATCATCTGATCAGTGCTAGCTAAACACCTAGTCTTACTAGTAGGGAGGTATCAACAAAAGAGTAGAAAGAAGAAACGGAAAGAGAAACAAACGAGTAATTTCTCGCGCGTCAGTAGACTAATATTCAGGCCCACAAACTAACGTATCCAAACATCCTAGAAGTAGTCCAGCTTCAAAAAATTATACCCAGCGAGCACCTTATCGATCTTTACTCATAGAGTGATATTGCTTAACTGTCTTTTGCCGCCTGGTAGTATCTTTGCAAAAATGTTAATAATAATACCCAACAAAATTAGCTGTGGTGGCGATAGGAGGGAGGAATGAGTGGCGGTTGTGAAAAGAATCGGTTTTATTTTCAGAAAATAAAACTCTTGGCATTAATGCCAAGGAGTTGTGAGGCAGAAGGCAACAGGGGTATGTGGCCGGGGTGGGGTGGGTTTAGGGTGGCTAAAACGACGCCTTGGAGGCGGCCAAAATCGGAGGAAAATTTCCCTCGAAACGATATTACTCGCAAAAGATGCGGCACGGCAGGAATGAGAAGCGAGTTGAGGTCGGGCTTGCATGTTTATGCGCAATTTCCTAGCTTGAATGGCTGGAGAAGACCGTGGGAGAATCACCCGTCTCGGTTTACTTTCGAGATCTGGGAAAGAAGGTGATAGTGACTCGAGTGGCAGCAGCAGTCCCACAGACGGCGGCTCAATCTTGGTCAAAGGTCCGGATGGAGATGCCGAGAAGGGAGTAAGAATGGCTGAGCGGGCACTTGAGATATTGGAATCACCAAGCTCAGGAGTAACGCTCTTGGTGAAAAGTCCAAGGGGCTGACCAGGCACCTCAAGACCTGCGATGGTTTGCTTACCCTTTTGGATGGGCCATATCCAAACAACTCGACAACGCGAGTTTGGGGCTGTGAAAGGCTTTTGTTGATAGGCGGCGGGATTGGTATCACCGGCGTGTTGCCGTGGATATGGCACCAGTCCAATGTGAAGCTCGCTTGGAGCATGAAAGAAAATGCGAGGTGTCTTGTTGACGAGCTAGAACCGGCATTGGAAAAGGTGGCTGAGAAGGATATGAGAATCAGCGAGAGACTCGATTTGGAGAAGCTTCTTGCCGACGAGATCAAGCTGGGCTGGTCCCAGGTCGGTGTGGTTGTTTCTAGCCCAACTGGGCTCTGCGATGATGTACGGGTTTCTGTCGCATCGGCGGGGAGGACGGCCCAAGGAGCCACCGTCTTTAAGCTGGAAGTCGATGCGTATTCGTGGTAATTTTTATGACCTCTCTTTGGATTGTACATGATATCCTAGAAAGCTGGTTTAGAACGTCTAGATAAAAGATAGAGTAGAGTACCACTTTGCGAACACTGAAAATAGTCGTTAGGTCCCAGGTCAGGTTCCAAGCCGTAGAGGGGTAGACGGACATCTTGGCTGGAAACTCGAGCGGTTTTTGGTATTGATAACGTTATCGAGGCATTTGAGGTCGGAAATGACGTGGCCGAGACAGATGGGCCCTTTGCCGTGCCGACGCCGAATTTGGGTTTCTCAGGCCATGGCTGGGGAGGGACGAACCATTTTGTTGTCATTTTTGCTTGTCACTTTGCTTTGACAAGTTGAAGAAGCTCCATGAGGATCTGGTTCCGGAGGTGTGTAGATAGATACAAGATCTCCGAGTGTACCGGTGTCTCTCTTTCGTAACATCATGAACGTACATGTAAATCTGGTCTTGAACGAAGGATTCATTCAACTCTTTCGTCTGGTTCTGGTATCCTACTGTGGTTCGGCCTCGACCCCGCTGAAACATAGATTAGTGGTTCACAAGGCCAGAAAGTTTGGGAATCCTCCATCTTGTATCACCCTCCATCTAAGTCAAGTCCAAGTCAAGCCAAAGTCAAGTCGACCAGATTTTACGCCCAAGTCAAGCCAAATCTAGTTTCTCGGTACTTAAATAGATTTAACAATTGAATGGACTTAATCTATTAATCTATTAGTATTCAAATAGTATTTAAGTGGTATTTAAGTGGTATTTAAGTGGTATTTAAGTGGTATTTAAGTTATTTAAATCCCGACCACAGTAACTTATACCTCGCGACAACGACCAAATTTATTAATGTCAATATATACGCTACGGCGCTAGAGGTAATGGCCTATTAGTAATTCCTGTCTCTAACTGCAGCCTTGTTGGCGTGGCAGAGTCCAGACCTCCTAGACTTGCGATCCAGGTCTGTATCAATCCCCTCCAACAAGCTCCAAGGTGCGACGCAATAGTATCCATCATCGGATCCGCCTCGAGACATTCTTACAAACACGGATTCCATTCCTTCCATCGTGCGAAGTGCTTCCTCGTCGCGCATCAGAATCTCCCGGGAGTCCACATGCCTCGAGAAGTCGAGCAAATGAGCTGCCAGGCCAGCGGCAATGGCTGTGGATATGGACGTGCCGCTCAACAACGTGCCATCCTCGTGCAGCTGAACTTGTTCACCAAAGAGGGCAAGGTTGTACCTGCGGTGCCGGGAGGGTTGCGGGTTGAGGCTATGCGATATCTTGGCCCTGGCGTCCATGGAAAACATACAGAGAGCATCGTGATGCAGCCTCGCCGGGAAGGCAATGCCCGTCAAGTTGCCCATGTTCGACGCCGGGGCAAAAACCAAGATGTCCTTGTTTCGAGCTGATCGAACTGCGTCTCTCATGCCATCATGCTGATTTTCTAACCCAACCCCCATTGCCATGACGTCCATCTCCCAGGTTTTTGTGGCATATTTGACTGCATCTTTGATTCGCTTTTGAACCTTTATTACGTCGACATGACGCAAATCTTCATCTTCCAACACTCTCGATACGTAAATGTCTGCCTTCTTAAAGGTTTTGATAACGAGCTCGTCGACCATATGAGTTCCATGGCCGTATTTGGAAGTGTCCGTTGGCAAAGTGTGATCGTGGCTGACAAAGTCTCTGTAATCCTGGATGTTCTGGGTGTACTTCTGGAAGACATCCTCTCCAATGCCAGTGTCAAGAACTGCGACTCTTACTAGTTCGTATTCTTCGTCCGTCTCCTGTTTCCTTTTGGCCCGTATAACCTTCTTCAGGAAGCCTAGTTTTGTGAACCACTCTGCTGACGAGGCCACTCCGCTTCACTGGTGTCAGTAGAATTCATGTGCTCGAAAACCTCGATTGCGAGCCAAACTTACTTGAGTAACATCTCTTCATTTGCGGCGGGCGGTTCTGTACGTGATGTTGGGAGTTCAGGGCTGAGATTCCGTTAGCTCAAAGGATGGAGTGAATAATGACTGGAAGTTTCGTCTCACCGGTCGACCTGATTGATTTCTACTCCACCTTGGCTGCGCGACTCCTGGGGGCGTGAAGATTTCATATGATGGGGTCTTTAGACTGTTGATCGCGTTGGCAACAACAGTGTTGGCAGTAACAGTGTTGGCGGTAACAGTGTTGAGAGACGGCGTTTTGCAGATGGAGAATATGGCGTGAGTAATCTTGAAAGTATTTGTCCGGTGGGTTCGCTTGCCTCTGGATTGGGAAGTCGGCACACATAGTAGGCATGGGTGCCTCGCGTGAGCCTGGAGACCGAGCGTCATCAGGAATCGACTGCCGTGTCTGGCCAGGTCCGAGGACAGCACCCACCAAGCTGTGTTCCCCATCGTAAGCCTGTGTTGGTCGTGCCTGACCTTGATTGTCAGCTCACCAGACTTCTCGCTTTCATCGTGACACTCACCGGGAGGGCTCCACTGCAGGGATCAACGTCAAGCTCCGTCCAGAGTGCTCTTTCCACTACGGGAAGCCGGGATGGCTCTTGCCGACTCACACTACAGATGTCGGCCAACTTGTTGAGGAGGTTCCCCACTTCCTTCTTCAATTTTAGGTCGTTCCTGGCGCTTGTGTCGTTGACCTTTGCCCCCAACCATGAGTTCTGCTGCTAACTTGCGGGAAAGCAGCCAGGCCTGTAGGTCTGCCTCTTTGATCAATTTGAAGCGACGAGGCTTGAGATCGCCAGCTCAGCAAACTTGGGTAAATCGAAAATGTTTGGGTCCGAGGCATCGCCATAAAGGACGACACCTGAGGCCTTGCCTGCCCGGAAGCGACTTCAGGTGGGCTCAGAGTGCTGTGTGAGGGGGTAAATCATTCACTTCCGATTCGCATTT
The DNA here is from genome assembly GCA_033297075.1 of Rhypophila decipiens. Lineage (NCBI taxonomy): Eukaryota > Fungi > Ascomycota > Sordariomycetes > Sordariales > Naviculisporaceae > Rhypophila > Rhypophila decipiens. Next base: position 42,072 of record MU858292.1, on the reverse strand, counting down.
CTCCAGGCGCCCCCGGATCTTCCGGACCTACTTCCTTCCCATCCCACCCGTACGGGGAGAAGGCCTTGAGACCTAGATTCTGACCCTGACAGTCCAAATTAACACCGCCATAGAGCGGCGCAGTGATCCTATTCGGCAGCAGCGGCAGCCCGATTCTCTTTCCGATACGAGGCATATGACAATCCCGACCGTCAAGAAGGTTCTCTTTTCAAGTTCCGCCGATCGCTGTCGCTACGATAAGCCGATGAACGACGGTCGTAGGGGGTAGTCTCGAATCGGTGGTACAGCCGTGGGAAGAGTGCTGGAGGAACTCCATGTGGGTCATTGACCAAAGAGAGCTAGTTTCATCAAGGTGAACACCACTCCATACATCTGACATGGCACGCGCCTGTAAAAATAGGGTGTGCAATTTTCTTAACAATCCATTAATTTGAAGACTATCTAGATATAAAAGGTATATAAGAATGAATTAATAAGTAGTTAATAGATGGAATGCTTGCTTTCTCGTGCCGTATTCGCAGCTTCCGTTCGAGTTCCGCCGACAACTCCTGCCCGCTCCATATAGATATTGTTGGAATAACTTCACATGCCGTCGACAGGGGACGACTATAGGTAGGCATATCCTGGCCTCCGCCAGCCGCGGTTCCGCCTCGGAACCGCGGCGCAGGCATTCCAGCCACAAGGCCTACCAGGCACACAAAAGCATTGCTTTTTTTTGTAAATAGATTCTTTCTTCTTCTTCTAACCGGAGATTAAGATAGCCTCGCCATGATATCTTCAGGGTCCCTCCGAACTAATCTTCTTTTCTCTAGATTCTATGTTACACTTGGCAGATAGTCAAGCCGCTGGCGGACTTATTGGGAGTGAGCTGGGATAGAGCAAGGGCTGCCGGGATCGCCCCGCTCACGCATGCTTTTATAACTTTTGGGCTATTTCTGTTCGAAGAACTCACCAAAGAAGGTTATGAGCCGGTTTAGATGTGGTTGGTTCCCGTAGTCACGGATATCCTTTCCGGTATGATGCTTGCTTCCTGTGCGATACGGCTAATCCAATCCCCACCGGATGGTGCACTTTACCTGGTAAATGCGAGGGATTTCTATCTTCTTATCTTCTTATTTTTAAGCATTATTACAGTTTGTTATTACTACATCAGGGTTTTCAAGGCTGAATCTCTCAATTAGTCAGTTTTCAATGTGTCTTATAGTATGTCCCTTTGTCATTAGTAATAGAGTCACTTGTGGCATATTTCACTGGTTATTACCGGAAGGAAGCGGATTCTAAAGGGACTGGGGAGATCACTTTTCTACTATTATTGGAAGCTGTGACGATTGTTTGCAGAACAACGACTGTATACGTCGTTATACAAACTATACATATCAATACTAGCAGCGGTTCTTCCGTTCTAGTATCGTGCTCTTTTGAGGGCTTGTGGCACAGTGGTGTGGTATGTCGCTGTCGTTACAGAAGCAAGCAGCCAGTCAAAGCTGCGTCGACCAAACGCGTCATGTTCAGTGGAAGACATAGGTACACACATTGTAACGTTACGTTTTATTAGGAAGACAATAATGGGCTTTGGGTTCTGATCAAGTTTTACCTCATAAAAATAGGTTTATTTTCGTTAACGTTAACTCAATATTTGCCAGAACTCGAGAAGAGATACCTATAAAAGTTGTAGCAGTAAATGGAATATAAGTATTAGACTAATAAATTTTAATCTTGTTGAAACTGGTAACTTAAACAAATATATGATTAAAAGAAAGGAGGGAAAGGGGGAAGGGAAAAGATGGAGTTGATATTTGGAGATAAAAGAAAATATATTCATGAAAGTGGAAGGAGCCACGCTCCAGCTAGTCTTGACTGCCCAACCTTGTACTACGTCGCTTGACTGTAGGCTTTGGAACGTCGCCATCGTGTGCAAATACATCTATTTTCCGCTTTCCCTTTGCTTCGCGGGGAGGGATTGCTTGCCAAGTTATGAGGTCGCCGGTCGTACCATCATGGCCGTGCACCGACGACGTATGGTCCAGCCAGGCCGAGAAGCTTGTAATAATCTTCTCCACACCTCCCCGACTACACTCGGGGCAGGGGAACGGTTCTTTGAATAAGACAGAATGGGTTTTGTTCACATGCCTGGAGAAACAACCTCCAGGAAACAGGCTCATTTCGCATATCAGACACCGGACAGACCTTTCTTTCGATGATTTGGGTTGCTTCCCAGGTGCTGGTTGTCTCAGGTTTGGGGTGTGGATCAGCCCATAGACTCGCTCAACGTGGCTGCTCCAGTCCTGCGGTCCAACGACGTAGTAATCTTCCATTCCCTGTTGGCGGCATTCGGGACACGGGAATACTTGTTGAAAGCTCTGGGGAAGGTGCTGGGAAGCGTGATGTCTGCTTAAGTTGCTACGCCGGCTGAAAGTTACCATGACCTCAGCCGGGCAGAGCAGGCATCTTGACCCAGTTTCGGTGTCCGGGGGGGGGGGGGGGGGTGGGGTGATGGTGGGAGCTCGGTCTTCCACCTCTGCGAAGCGACTGGCAAGGAACGAAACCAGAAGACCACCCACAGTTTGTGTCAGTTCTGGCGGACGGTCCCCTGGGTGCAATAAACGGCCGATATGAACCGCAGCGGTGACGCTGTTCGAGTGAACGTGCCTCACCGGATTGGGCGAGACCACGGGCAGGTTAATGGTTGAGATCCCGGAGGCCCTCAGTCTGTCCACTTCGTCGAAGTACGCCTTCCGGTCTCGTTCCACAGCTAGTCGTGAACATATTCTGATGAGGGCTTGGATCTTAGAAGTGAATGGTCGTACGCTGTTTCGGGTGCCTGCGACAAACCACGTGCGAGTCCACAGTTCCCAGTAATGGTGGTAAGTCAAGGGAAATATTTTTTTATTTTGGAACTCAGGCTTCCACTTCAAGCTGATATGATCAACATCCTCCAAGTTAGGGCGCTGAAGGATCTCGGCGAAAGAGGCGAATGATGTTTCAAAGGCATCATCGTGGAGTGCCCGGGCGAGAATAAACGTAAGAAGACAGATGGTTTGGCAAGGTACAAATCTCACGTAGAAGGACAAGCTGGAGATGATCATCGTCAACACTGTGGGCAGGGAGGAAGGGGCGAGTGCAGGCGTGGGACGTTGTTACGTGTTATTCTGCTTTCTAAGCACTTTCTTCGTCCGCTGCTTATTCTGGATGATCTTGATCTTGGCAAAAATCTCCCGGAGGCTTCGATTCTCTGGATGTCGAACAACTGCCATCGTGACCTGGTTATAGGGGAATCCGGCAATGCATTGTGGTTTGAAGCCAAGCCCACCAAGTAGAACCGTCCCATGAAAGGCGTGACGCCCCCTTGGGCTACATGCTATATCCTCTACACGTCCATAAAACGCGGAGAACGACCATGATATCCTCTGGAGTCGCCTCGACCTTTGTGAACGTCTGCTTCCGCGACAGCCGGTATCTCTCTGTTAGCTCTTGAGTGATCCAGAGCGAGATCTCATAGACTGTACCATTGCTACGTTCAGCCCCGTCGCTCCACCTTAGTGTTTATATGTGACGGTTCTGACGGTCCTGGGACCTCTCTCTTCTGAGAACCCGAGCATCCGCCTCCCGCACCAACCCCTTCCACAATTCAAGCACAGTGACTGTGGACTTCACGAGCTGACATTCTGCCCTCTCCTCCGGACCAAGGGCGACCCGATATTCTCTAGCGTTTTCAACATAGTGCATAAGGAATGCCTGGAAGATTCGCTGCGCGGATGGTTGGTGCTGGCACAGCTGGATCCAGATATCCTCGGCGTCATCGAGCTGCAGAACGTTACGAGCGTAGCTGGACAGGTAGTACTCTAGTCAACTTGATAAAAGGCGGAGAAGAAGCCAGCAAACGTTTAGGAGAAGACTTGAGAGAGGTTGGCTACATAAAAGTCCCATTGTCTCCACCAACTGTTGCGCGAGTCCTGAAACTTGGAACTGATTGCAGGCGTGTCATCGATTGGCGTCAGAGCAAGTTCTTCCGAGTTTTTGAGCGCCCTCAGTCTCTGCGCGTCCAAGGCGCTACGTTTCTGCTTGCATACGCCATAGTTAAGGCAATGCGAGTGAAAAGCGTAGGTGGGAGGTTTAGGTAGTGTAGAGAGAGAGGAGGGAGAGAAGGAGGGATGGAGAGAGATAAAGAGGGGGAGGGAGAGTCGTAAGCTGGCTCGGGGCTGGGCGCATTTCATATCTGGAGAGTGAGCGTGGCAGGCAGGCGCTGCTGCTCTGCAAGCGCTCGGGCAGCTTCTTTCTTCGCTTGGGTGCATTTGTTTTGTGCATCTCGTTTCTTGGGTTTTGCATCGATTGTGGTGGGAGGGTGGGTGTATGAGGGAAAGGTGTGTGATCCTCCAACCCGTTTGTTGGTGGCCGACTTCACAGGCCGTGGCACCGACGAACTCCGCGTGCTTATGTCAGAATGTGGGGTGGCTGTACCCTGAGCAATATCTTCAAACCACTAGGCTTTCGAGGATATTCTCGAGGACTTTCTCGAGCATTTTCTCGAGGATTTTCTCGAGGACGCAGCGGCGGTCTGGCGCGCGGAAGCGGCCGGCAGCTGCGGAGCGAGAAGGGCGGGGTCGACGTGCCTTAGGAAATCTGGATCCACGATTGCGCTTGGCCCCATATGATTCACTGCGAGAGAGCGCCTTTGCTGCTCGTTAATAGTCGGCGCGCAGATGATCACGTCCTCGCACGGATCGTTGTCGGCATTGAATATTACAACGGGGGAGTACCCTTCCTTATGTGCCATATTGTGCGTGGCGGCCCTCTTGCGCTTGGTAGATGGGCGGGTGTACTCGCCGTTGTCACCGTCCTCTTTGCCCTCTTTGCTCTCGCCAGTTGGAGCGATGTTCTCGTTATCGCTGTGCCTCATGCGTTTTCCTCTGGCAACATTTGACGCCGCTTGTCGTCAGGGGTGCTTTTCTATGATATGCTGGAGGAGTTCCCCAACCCCCTGCATTTCTCCTACTGGCGTTGCCGAAGCCACGCATGCGCCGCATTCTAGAGCCTCTCCGGGCCTTTGGCTGTGCTGGGTGGTGAGATGTTGCTGGAAGCCGCGTCCTGGGGCGCAGAGATGTCTACACAGAAGGCAAGGCTTGTGAGGGAGAGACCACTTGTGGACGACCCGAGCGTGCGTCAGCCATTCCCAGATGCTCATAGGTTCGCCGCCGACTCGGCCCTCACGAGTGCAGGGGCCACAGGCGACGCGAGCGTCCTTACGAAACAGAGGAATCTCGGTTCGGTTCATGTGGGTGAGGAGAGTACTCGTAGACGTCATGGGTGCCTCGCAGAGAAGACAGATCAACCCTGAGTTTGACGCACAGTCCCTAGGGTTGACACCTGGATTGACCCTTGGTGTATGGGTCAAGCCATGGGTATGTTCAAGGTGATTGCACCACTGTGCCGGGTCATGGACGACAACCTCTGCCGCCCCAGCGCGCTTGCACACTGGGCAGGCGAGATGGTTGTCAAACGTACCGTCGACAAGATGGGCGTCCCAGAAGTGTCGTGTGAGGCAAGAGCGGTTTGAGAAGCTTCTGGAGCAGATGAAACTGCAAGACTTCTGTTGCGACTTGGAAGCTGCTGCTGTCCCTGGAACCCCCCGTGGAACGCTGGGTGCGATAGACGATAGGTGCAGGAGCTGCGCATCGATATACTGTTCCGATACGCTTACGCCGACTGCTAACGACTCACCATCGTTTTGCGGTCCCGAGCCCGACAGAAGGGCGGCCACCGGAGCCGCTCTACCCGCACCCCTCGTGCCCGGCGCTGGCTCCGGCTCAAGGCCCTGGAGACGCAACTGGTCCGCCTCCTTGAAGTAGGCCTGTCGGTCTGCGTCGAGCTGTAGCTTAATGTAAGTGTCGATCGTGTGTTTAATTTGTTTGTTGAGTCTGTTCTTCTCGCTCTTGTTGGTTGAGGCGTGGATCATGGCACGAAGTTCGGTGATATCATTTCGTTTCTGAAACTTGGCAATCTTTTCCTCCGACACCGAGATGGGGGCGCCCTCGTCACGTGTGAGGGTCATGTTGCGAAGTTCGTTGAAAAGCGTTTCATCCCGGCTCACCGCTTTGGGTCCAAACGCTAATGAGGCAAGATTAGGTCGCAGGACGCCTGTCTGGTAATCGTGTTCAAAGATGGCTCCTGAGTGACTCATGACATAGTTCCGTAAGGCGCTTGATAGGCTTTCTGCAATGCGTGTCAATCAGCCATCCGACCTCTGGTGGTAGTCAGTATCCGGGAGCAACATACCATCCATGCGGGCTCCAGCACCGATACGAAGAGTATATGGGCGGATAGGCTTACGGCAGCGTACAACAAGGAGGCACCATGTCCACAGCTCGAGAAACTGGGAGTATCTCAGTGGGAAAAGAGGCTTGTCTAGGAAATCCTCCTTCAAGGAATGTCGAGGCGGTCAGTCCTACCGAGGTTTGGACGGTGGAGAAGATCGTGGACCGATTGATAGGGAGTATCCAACGCGCCCATGTCCAACGCCCGGGTAATTACAAGGCTCACCAAACAGAGGACGGGAAAAGGCACGAGAGGGACAGAGTAGGCCACACTGTAATAGGGGGTTAGGATACACCTCGTTAGCCACCGGCCTCCAACCTATCAAGCATGGCTTTACGCACTTTTTTTGCTTCCTGTATTTGCAGGTCATTTGCGTCTTCTTGATCTTGTTCCGGCCGATGTTGGGCGTAACAATGAACCTCCTCTAGGTCCTGTCATCAGGATTGCGCATGATGGACAAGGTGTACTGCCAACACAGGGTGTCCATAAGGGAATCCGGACGGAAACCGCCGGTACAGTCGAGAAGTATCGCGGCATGGAACGACATCCTCGTAAGTGGCGTGGCCGGTATATCTTCGGCACGCTGATATAGCGCAAGAAGAATGACAATGATATCTGCTGCTGTCGCTTCAACCTTTACGTACAGCGAGTTGATCTCCAGGTTAAGGTTTAGCGACAGTTTGACGAGAATCCACTGGCGAAGCACTAGTTAGCAAAGCATACCGATGAAAGAAGCGCGAAACCGACAACTTGCAAGGAAATAGAGCCACCAAGGAAGCTGCGTCAGGATACAATAAAGTGAGAGGGGATCGAGAAGGCTGAAGGGGAATATATCCAATCTAGTCTCACATACCTGGACAATTAGATAGGCCGGTCCATCACGTTTTTCGCCTTCTTGCTCCCACCTCAGGAAAAGCCGGTCGGCCTCTTGGTATTTCTCGCTTCTCCGCAGCGCTCTCCGCTCGCCACGGAGGACCTTGAAATCGGCGGATGCAACGAGCCTCCGCCAAACCTCAATAACACTATAGGCAGAGTTAAGCGTGCGGACCATAGTGCGCTCCTCTAGTCCCAGCACGATACGCTCTTTGATGGAGTTTTACATATAGTGGTGATAAATGTCTGGACTAGTGCTTGAACCTTTGGGGCCTCGGGCTCCCGAGCAAAGTCCACCCAGAAGCGGCAGGGGTCGACATTACGACAGCTTCACTCAGTTAGCACCAGTTTTCGAGCTCGATGGCGGGCGACATACATCTCAGGAATACTGAGGTTGTTAATTTCACCCGCTTTTCTTTGAGTAAGTCCACAGAAACTTAATAAAAAATTATGAAATTGGTAATGTATTAATACATTATCCTAGGCGTGATGTCGAGATTTGGATCATAGGAAAGCCTGGGAAGAAAGGGGGAGGGGTGGAAGACATACTCGATCCACGCTGTCCATATTCTATCGCGCTCCGCTTGCGTACCTGAAGCAACAAAGGGCTAGTCGTTACCCTCATCCTCTCTAGCACTATCAAAGTAATCCTGGAGGAGCTTATTAACACTCCCCTGGTCTTCTACAGAGAAGCGTGATTGTTGTTGTACTGTCATGGTGAGCCAGAGCTAACGAGCGTGTTAGAAGTAGGAAGAATAATGAGAAAGAGAGAAAGAGAATTCTGAGATTGGGGGGAAAGGGAGGACGGGTGCTTCGAGGGCATGAGCGAGCTAGCACCGAATCCTGGAGGGACGTGGTTGGTTCGCACCCTCGACAGCCCCGACGAGACCCTGGCGTCCCTAAAGTGCACCTCCATCGCGAATGCGCGGGAGGTGTTCCAGAGGAGTCGATGGGCGTGAACGAAGTAGAATGGGCGACACCTTCCGGCCTCCGTTGTCGCTGCCGTTTGTAGGTCGTTACGGAGACGGTGGTGGTCCGGGAACGCGAACGTGATCTTGTTCGGCAAAACATCGGGCCAGCGACGAGCCAAGCCGGCTGAGTCATCATTTGCAGTCGTGCAAGTCGTGAACTTTTTGCCAAGTCATTCTACCACTGTCGATCTCAAACGCCAGGACATTCCTTGGCAACACGCTAGTGGGCGCTGGCGCCACCACACCGACTTTTACGTTTAATGGATTTTCCTCGTTTCTTAATCAAAAGAAAGCCATCTTCATATAAAACACGACCAAATTGAAGTTATTTTGATCCTCTGTTACATGGAAGCAAATCAGCCAGTTCTCGAGTCTATTCTGAAGATTCCCCGAAGGAAAGATCCTAAGAAAACGCGCTCAAGAAGACTCCGCCATATCGTCAGATTCAGCATAACCCGTACCCACCATGCCTCCAGCAAAGCGATCCAGAGCAGCCAGCACCACCAATTCGAGGGCTAATGTTGAACGGTAGAACCGCCCCTTTTGTGGGCCAAATTAGCCCCATATCTGCACATGTAAAACCCCGATTTACGGATACGTGGCCATGCTCTGGCTCCTTATGGACCACGAGGACCGCATTTTCCAGCAAGGCAAGCAGGTGTTTGAGTGTAATTAAGACAGGCTATGTAAATTTCACTTTAAACTATATAGATCGATAGAATATCTTGGAAGAGTTAAAGTAGCGAAAGTTGACTATTTCATAGTTATCGTCTACTATATTAGTTTATCGTGAAGAGAAAGCGAGAAACACCTAATCCATCCTACATCTCGTTATATCTCGACTAAATAATTACAGATATGACTTTGTAAATGGCACGAAATAGTTTGCTGAATCACATTGGACTTTTCTCTATTATAGATCTAGTTTATAGTTAAAAAGGCAAGAATCACCCGTTTTAACAGGCTTAACAGACTAAATACAAATGCTAAGAATCAACCCCAACAGTCCCTCCTCCGATGCATCAATTTCCCGCTCTGTGGTCCCTCCGGCAATCACGGCAGCTGATCAGTCTGCATCTTGAGCATTGCCATGGGCCAACCGCATATCTCACAGCGGGTGGTTCGCGCTTGTCCATATCGCAACTCGCGCCAATAATGATGGGTGCACTGAAGGCCGTGTTCCGGCAGGGGTCTGACCAGGCGGTCTGCAAGGACTGGTGCAAGGACTGGTGTAATGACTGTTGCTGCAATGCCATCGACGATGGCTTGTGGCAAATCCCTGAACCGAATATCCTCAATAGGGTTGGGTTGGTCTGCGTCCAGTGTGCAGTTGTTGTGGACTGAGCGGAATTGGGCCGCCCAATCCCAATCTCGGCATCCTTCACCACAAAGTCGACAAAACTGAAAATCACAGCCTAGAGTACCACAGGTCATATGGTTACATCCGCCCTCGAAAACCCATGCCATTAGGCACCTGGGGCAATGCACCAAGGCATTGGACTCCACAAATTGCATCTCCAGTATGCGTTTGCGAATGCCGTCGACATTATGTGTTGTAATATTGTTGCAGGTTGGGCTGATGCAATGACCGTTTGGTATGGAGAAATAATAGTATTATACTGCTTAGTCGAGATTGGTCTTCGTTGGCCATGGAGCTAAAGTCCTATAGGGTGCCGGATACTTTTACAACATATGTCGAAGTTAAAGAGCAAATTATAGGAGAGAATCTAAAGCGAGTTAACCCATCTAATTCGTGGTTTGCTAAAGACATGTAAGATAAGAAAGATATTTCATCCTACTATTATACAGAAAGTGAAGAGAATCAACAGATTACTTCTTCACTTGTTATATTTCCCTCTGAAGTCCTAGACAACGGCCATATTCCAGTCATTTGTAGATGTCTGTGGAATTTTCTATACACTTTCGGACATTCTAGCGCACCGCAGCGTCGCTTTCCCTCTTGTCGTCCGTTGTTCTATCAAGGTACTCCTCTTCTTCTATCCCTCTTTTTTACCATATTACCTCTAAGACTATCAATGGCCCTTTCTTTACAGGGATTATCCAGCCTGAGTCTATAAATCAAAATGACAATGCTATAATGCTTTTGCAGGCTATACATGGCGATTTTGGACGCTATAAGTTTGCTCTGCCGCCGACTAATATTAAGGGTTAGAAGCTACATTCTTACCGTTACCATTTATTCGGAGACATGAAGAATAGCATCACACAAATGCATCTCGACAGATCAAATGCTCTAGATCCGGGTAGATTCATCAAGGGCATCAGCCTGGAGATGCCTAGGACCTTGTTGTATTGCCAGAGTCGGAAGCATCTTTCCACGCTGTATAGGGTCAAGCTGAGTTTTGGCTGTCTTGAAGCTTTTCCTGTAATCTGGAACGGCGGGTAAGACCGGCCGATATGATCTCTGCGTAGTGTTTTACAGGGTATTCTGCTAATTCGTTCTGAACGAACAGCGAGAGTTCGGGCTGCTCAACGGGACCGAAGCCAGCAGGAGGTGCAGATGTGTCGGAATTAGCCCTGTTGCGTGGCGAGGTGTCTCGGTACTGTTGTCAGTTTCTGAGAGAGGGCTGCTCAGCCCCACATACCGACTCGGAAGTTTTTTCCCTTCCGTACATGGTTGAAAGTGTCGCCAATGCGCGCACAAGATCACTACAAGTCAATATACGCTCCCACACACTATACGACAAGGCCTATCTCATCCCACCCATCCCCTCCGCCCTCGAGACCCCGATTAGCCCGATATCTCAGATGCTGGCCGGGGATGATCGGGATATGAAGAGGATGTTGAGCAGAATCAATGTCAAACTAGTACCCGCATAGGCGGCGATGACCTAGTTAGACACATACAAAGGTTAGCAAGCAAGTAAAGGACGGTATTATGTTCACCTCTTGACATGATTGCAAGGGAACGATACCGCGGTACACTTCACACAGGGAAGCTCAGTATCACGGAAATGAACAAGATATATGTGAAGGTTCGAGAAGCATATGCCAAAAAGGTGCTTGGTGAAATGGAGGATGAAGGGAGATTCAAGTAAGCCGAGTATCTCTAAAAAAAACGTATGCCTGGCTACTAAGATGAGGAGTGAGAAAGAATTTGCTGGTATTAGGATATCCGGGGAGCATGGCTGATAATATGTCATGACTTTAGACCACTGGAGATGATCTTTCTGTCTGAGGGCTGAAGTGAGAGCAACCTGGGAGTCAAAAGCACGCTTCTTCATCTGTCGTTGCTAATGTTAATGTTGTTCTTAGAGTACGCTCCAGTTTGCCGTAATTCCTTCTAATACATTTAAAGTTAGCATGATTGCCCCTTGCTTTACCTCGACGTTATACATACCCAGGTTCAAGGCAGAATGAGGCCCATGAATAGGTATTCCCCCAACCCAAGAATACCATGATTAATTACATCCAAACATACCATTTCCTATCAGTTTCTTTCTAAGATATTATAAGTTAATCCAAAAACAGATGTCCATAATCATCATCAAACCATACCCCCAATATTCCGCATCCACCTCTCCACCTCCGCCGTAACAGCCTCGCCAACACGATCCTCAATAACGCCAACCTCCCACGTAAACTCAACACAAAGCTCTCCGCCCTTGACACTAACCGAACACACCGCAAAGCCTGGCCCAGCAACCTCAGCACTAGCAGTAAAGTACGCCTTCCTGATATACCACCTGTTCTTTAGACCATCCCCTCCTGCCCCCTCAGGATCCCCTTCCAAGACTCCAATATTAGTAACCATCCAACTAGCAGTCCTAGGCTTAAACATCGCATCCCGAAGGTACTCTTGCCAATCGCCCACAAACTTCATCATACCAGCCAGTTCATTCTTGAGGCCCAAGTCCAATCTATCTTGTAGTTCCTTTCTGACCTTGGTAGCCATAGACCACATGATTTTCATAAACTCTTCCTCATCACTCTTTGTGTCTGGCTTGCTCAGCTTTCGAATGTTTTCCAACAGATTGGCCTCACTCTCGTCATCCCCAAAGGTATGTGACATTTTGGTGACGATGTTGGCGACTACCCGCGACGGGTTACTCAGAGGATGGGATTTCGACTTGGTATGCGGGATCACATGGCGGCGGAGGTCAATGGCTGTGCCGGATTTGATGATTGAACCTGTTTCGGAGGCGGGGACTTGTTGAACTAGACCGATCAGAACGAGGGAGTGTAACAAGGCTGTTATTGTTGTTTTGTGGGTCCGGCAGTTAGACAGAATGGTTGGTAGCATATCGGGCGGTATGGAGAAGGTGGCGTAGTGTGTTCGGGAGGGCCTTGTGGGCTTGTTAGCCTTTAGGTCGAAAGGCGTAATGGGTGGCCAGGCTTTGCATTTTTGGGTGAAAGTTCTCGTGGACGAGGAGAGAGTGTTCAGCAGTCTGGGAGGAGTGAGTTCGTAAAAGATGGTCGAGGCTGTATGTGGGAGGGTATTCGTGAACTTGAGAGCGTCCTCTTGAGAAGGTGGGATGTTCGCTGTCGTCGCGTTAGGTTTGATCTTGTGGTCGCGCACCAGATCCGCCTTGCTTTCGTCTGGGTTGTTGAGTGCCCTGACCAAGTCCTCGTGGAAGGTCTTGGCGCCCATGCCATCGTGAAGGCAATGGTGAAAGCCAAAGATCACTTCCATGTCATTAGCTGTCGGTCCTTTGAGACTGCGCAAGATGAGCATCCTCCACGGGGGTTGTATCTCGAGAAATGGGAACTTCTTGTCCAGCTGTTCCGTGTAGAGCTCCTTGCGCACCGCACCATAGTCTTCCTTGTCGGGGTCGATCAGCCGCCACTCGATGTGCTTGGAGAGGTTGATGGTGTCGACTTGGACGAAGGAGGGTTTCTTGGAGTCGAGTTTCCTGAGTCCGACCTGTAACATGGGATGCCTGAGAACCACCCGGGCGACTGCGAGTTCCCAGGTGCTGATTAGCTGCTGCTCGACACTTTGGTCGACAAGGTCGTTGGGGATCATGTAGTGGCATGACACCATGGTGCTGTGGTAGACGTCCATGCTTGACGAAGCTGCTTGCATGCATTCCCTACATACATTTGTGAGTTCCTTCACAAGACTCATACGGACAATCAGGCAGTTGTGGCATCTTACATTGGTCCCATCCTCCGGAGTACCACCGGCTTTGGCTGGATTGCTGAAGGCATTTTGGATTCTTGGTAGTGCAAACAATGCTCTGCTTATGGAGTAGATCGGTCAGAATACGGAGAAGAACGGCAAAAGGACTGCGGGCAGGAACTACCATATTAATACACCGCCAATCTTGCCTCGGGTGGAACGAGGAACCTCTGAGGGACCCGCGGACCACCCCCGCAGCAAGGCCCCCCCGCGGATCCCGTCGCCGTGGTTGGTGACGCGGCGCCCGGTCCCTCGGGCCCGGGGTGTCACACTAACACACTAACGACTCCACAACCGCCAGCCAATGCCATGTTACACGAGTCCGAGCATCTAGCCAATTAGAGAATGACAAGTCCGATACACCGATACCTGAAAACCGTTGGAACAAGGAGTAGAATCCTTGGCTGCGGCGTAGTGTCAAGTATATGTGGGGTCCAGCTTGACGCAGAACACAGCTTGTCATTGGGTACGGGAGTCCTGGACTTTTAGCCCTGTAACATTTGTGCAGTCGAATGGTCCTTTTTAAGGTGTTAAACAGTTGTCACACCAATTTTTTCAGGCACTTGTTTCCCCTTGAACCCGGGTTACACAATACAAAAGTACGTACCGCGGGTCACTGCGTATTGGCTGTGACGACGACAGGTAAAAAGCCTCGGCAGGATCTTTGATTTTCGTGAGACGCGATATAAAGTACTAGCGCCGACATATTACAATCGCTCATCCCCATATCCGTAACCGAGCTTGATGTCCTCGGGCCTTTTCAGGTAGTTTAAGTTCCAGTTATCGGGATACAACTTACACAAGTTCGCAACCCTGATTTGACATTGCTGAATGCTAAAGGCCCCCAGGGTTAGGGTTAGGGCCTGTGAAGGACCATGGTTGCAACATTTGTCGAAAACAAAACATGCACTGTGCTAAAGGCAGCACAGAAAGAAGTTTCCGTTCACTGGCAGGTGATGAAAAAGATGAAAGCATGAAGACGTTGGCGGGCTTGATTCCTCAGCGTCAGGATGCGCTGTCTTGCTTTGCAGGCTCTCGTTATTACCCCGGAAGGCTGTTGGTACTTGTTGGTCCTCGTTGGTGGTTGATTCCGGAGACATTGCGGAGATATACAGTGATTTGTCATTGCGTCGAAAATACTACCATACACGGGCCGCAGTGTTATCCGTATCTATTTGTACGCCCAAAGCCCGTGTTCCTTTTATCCCGAAAGTTTACCGCACAACCACACATTGGAGCAACACCAAAGCACCATCCCAAACGTGATACAACAACCATTCTTACCTACCATGTCGAACGTCCCAGAACCATTTGACATCATCATCATCGGCGGAGGGCCCGCAGGTCTCAGCGCGGCAACTTCAATAGTTCGCCAGGGCCACAAGACCGCCCTCTTCGACTCGGGTGATTACCGCAACAGCACAAGTCCGCACCTGCACACCGTTCCGGCATTGGACTACGCCGACCCGGAGAAATTCCGTGCCAAGGCCCGGGCCGATCTCGAACAGTATGGATCCGTCACTATCTTCAACGCGGCTATCACGTCTCTAAAGCAAGTGAACGACGGCCTGTTTGAAGCTGTCACGAGCGAGAATGACAAATCATACGTCGCAAAAAAGATCATCCTCGCTACGGGCGTGGATGACATCTTCCCCGACATCGAGGGTTATGAGGAGTGTTGGGTATCTGGGATGTAAGCCGGCCTCCTATATGCATGATATATCACCAATGTCTCTAACTGGCATGAATGGACAAAGCTTTCACTGCCTCTACTGCAACGGCTGGGAAGAGAAGGGCGTCCCCTCAGCGGGCATGCTAGCCCAGGGCGACGTATCCAATGCCCTGGTCGCGCTGCACTTTGCCCGGCAGGCTCTCCAACTAACCAACTCGGTGACCATCTACACCAACGGCAACCACCAACTCGCCGACGATCTGCAGGCAGCCCTCAAGGCCGCTCCCGCTCCCATGGTCGTCGATTCTCGCAGAATTGTCAGGCTATCCAAAGAACCAGTCAGAGCACGGATCACAGTGTATTTCGATGACGAAACAAGAAAGACAGAGGGTTTCCTGGCACACAAGACGAGCACCAAGCTGCGAAGTAGCGATCTCGCGACGCAACTGGGTTTGGAGCTCACGCCGATGGGGACGATCGCTGTACATCCGCCGTTCAACCAGACCTCTGTGAAGGGTGTGTTTGCAGCGGGCGATTGTGCGTCCCCTATGCAAACCATCACGGCAGCAATGCACTCGGGGAGTTGTGTGGGAGGTGGAGCTCCGTTGCAGATTCAGGCTGAGTTATATGGGCAGAAGGCTATTTTCTGAATCTTTTGATTAGAAATCTTGATTAATTCGACAGAGGAAGCAGGAAACAAATCTCACGTGTAACATTGCCATTCTGCTTGTGGTCCCACCTAGATTTGTCACGACGATGCTAACTAACATCCATCCGGCGCCGAGCTCTGTACTCTCACCCATTATCCATACCACTCTTTCGTAGCTATATAGCGGCACGGATATAATTACAGTCGACTCTCCACACAGCTCAATCTTGTGTCCCCCGTGGCGCATCCAACTAGGTCTTGGCTTACGCCTGCTACTTACGAAACATTGTGCTACTTGTATCTTTGTCAGTGTTTTGGGAAGCAAAATAGAACAATAGGCACAAGAAAAGACACCAACTGCGATTATCTGATCTATGTATGACAGGAGTGTACAAACAAAGCCTAGTTCTAGCCCGGGTAGCTTTGCCCAGCCCTTTCTTATGAGACTGTTCTGCAGAATCTGAATACAACTCCGACCTTTAATTCATCCTTTCCAACTTGTTCATTTCTTCCCCACGTCATCGTTATTGATCGCCCTGCTCCCTGGCCAGGTGCCTTAGCTAAGATGCCTTTACAACATCTCGGGTACCTCAATTGTTGGCTGCTCGAACTGGTTGTGGGAGCAATATTTTGGGCATGATTTCTGGATCCCAACTGTTCTAAACTCATATAAGCCGCTGCGAAGGAGGATTGTCCGGCTGGAACTTCCACTTGACTCTTGCTCGAGCTGGGACAGTTATGTAAGGTGTCATGGTTCGGGTGTTGGAGTATCCGCCCGATCGAAAAATGCAATATCATGAAGACACATCCATCGACTAAGATAAAACAAAAAAGGTATGAACCAATTTCAGCAGCACTTCAAAAGCTTCTCACCCGTCCTCATGAGCTCTCGATCCCAGAACGAGCTTCCTTCCTGCCTTACTTGTCAGGCAACCATCCAGTCAGACAGTGTAACCACCCATCCGTCATCATCCAATCCCGCGGCTGTGCAGGGTTACATTTCCGTCCTCAACAGTCATACGCACGCCCCTTCGAGCAAGCCATCTCCGATCGCACTATATTAATACATAAGGACTCGAGATTCACAGTTCATCAACTTTACTACCAAAGTATTTCTCAGTCCTCTCAATAGCAAAGGTCCCAGAAACACTCACAATGTCTCGCAACGCCAAGCACAACGATCCCTCTATTGCGGGGGACGAATCCAACTCTGACTCCGATTCCTCCCTCCAAGACGGCGACGTCATCAAAACAAGCTACAAACAACTCCCTGTCCCAATCCCACCCACCTACCTAACCACCACGCCCTCCGACGCAAAACCCATAACCTACCAAATCATCGACTTCACACAAACCCCTCTCCCCGAATATAAAGACAACTACGCCGCAATCCTAGATAACGTCCTCAGCCCATCCGAATGCTCTGTCTTGATCTCGCTCGCCGAATCTAGCGTCCCGAGTCGTAGCGGAAACGAGAAAGGGGCGTGGAGACCTGCGCTAGTCAACTACGGCGATGGGTACGAAGCCCTGGACAGGGAATACCGGAATAGCGATCGGATCATCTGGGACTGTCAAGATGTCATGGGTCGTCTTTGGGACCGTATCTCAACTATCCAGGCTGTTCGGGAAAAGCTAGCTGAGGTCCAGGAGGAAGGTCGAAAGGGTAAAATGAAGAAGTGGAAGTTTGCTAGGTTAAATGAGAGGGGGAGGTTTCTGAAGTACTCTGGGGGACAGTATTTTAGGCGTAAGTTCTTTTTTCCCTTTTTAAGAGGTCCTTTCTACTAGTGTTCGGTACTTGGTACTGAAAAAGACTGATTAACTTCTAGCCCATTGCGACGGTGCCTACAGCGAGAAGAAAGGCGATAAAGTCTACCGAACACATTATACCCTGCACCTGTACCTCAATGACTCGGTCGCAGAGGCAGAACCTGAGCAAAAGACTGCGACAGATCTCGTCGGTGGCGCAACCTCTTTTCTGTCGGATGATGAGGGCCGCAAGTACGACGTGAACCCCAAGGCTGGTCGTGTCTTGATCTTCCAACATGATGGCATGTATCACTCTGGGGATGATGTAGTCCAGGGGACAAAGTACACGATGAGGACGGACATCATGTACGAGTTGCAACGTGCTTCGGCATGATATTTCTTCAGGGGCCATGCATGATCTTCCTAGATTGAAGGAACAGGTAGGCATTTCAGAAAACATGATGTAGAACTTTGGGTACCGAGGCTGTTTAACAGAAGTTGCTTTGTTAGAAAATACAATGACCGCCAGATTCTCAATCGACGATGTGTTGAATTTTCTCATCAAACTAAATTCTGTGTGAAACAAAAAGAGCTCTCATAGGACGTGGCATATGGCCAAGTATGCCATCCGAGAAACAGCTGAACGAGTGACTTGAAGAGAACAAAACCGACCCCTTCCCCCCCCCCCACCCCATCTCGGACAACCAACAAGATCAGCAGTGCCCGTGCCTTTTCCACATTAGGCAGACCCATCCCAAGAGTAAACAAACCCCCTTTTCTGCCAAATTGCACTGCAATGTCTATTGTCTCCTATCAGGTCCGCACGGGTAGGCGGAAAAGACACCACGCAATTGCGAACGGGTCCATCACTCCTTAGGTGGGTAATAACCGGGTAAAGTGTGGACACATTTAGAGACAGTTGAACGACTGGATGCGGTCATTCCAGCCGATGGTATTCAGGTTGGCGTAGCCCGGGTTGCGAATAGGCCAGAACTGAGAGCCTTGGCACTGGGGGCGACTATACATTAAATGTCCCGAGATTACGGGGTGATGATTAGCATTGGTTTTCATATTTTGTGAAATTGCAGGACGCCTTTTGTGTTGGTAGGGGGGTAGGTGTTTGGAAAGTTTGGATGTGACAGTCGGTAGCTGGATAGAAAGGAAAACATACTCATAGATGGTGCAAGTCACACCTGGGTCGGGCCCGAAGGCGGTGATAGTGTTGGGCCATCCGTTACCGAGGGTGCCTGTACATAGGTAGGTTCACCGTCAGCGGTCAGGGGCTCAATTTTGTTCAGCAGTAGAATGCCCGGGTTGCCCGGGTTGCCCTCCCCGAGGAGATCTTTACGGGTAGCATTTCAGAGACTGGACTTACGGCAGGCGCCAGTGTTCTGGGTCAAGAGCTCGTTGCGGCCGCCCCAGTTGGCGTGTTCAGTAATGAAAACATTGTAAGGGCCACGCTTGGTACTAGAGGGAAGGAAAAGGGGGCCAGATATCAGCATATTTGAGAGGAAGTGGGTAGCGCAAGGTCTGGGGAGTGGGAATCTTAGGGGCTCACATCTCAACCGAGCCTTCAACCACCTCAGGAGAGGCAGCAGAGGCGGGGGCGGGGACGGCCGCAACGAGCCCGGCGAGGGCCGCGATGGCGATGGCGATGGCGGAGGTCTTCATTTTGGATGGAAATAAAGTTGACGAAAGCAAGAAGTGCTGGGGTTTGTGAAGGATTTATGATTAAGATAGCTGATCTGAGAAGTCGGTGGCGATGATGAGAAGAGAGAGAATGCCGACAGAGAGGGGAGCAGAGGCCATCTTTTATACCTTTGCAACCGTTCTCATGATGTTCGAATTGGGCGTTCAATTGTCGCTCCCTCTAAGTAGACACGTCCGGGTAACAATGTCAATGCTTGGGTTGTGGCCAAGGTTCGGTTGCCTGCAGTGTCCCAAGACCATTCTCACCTTCGCGATGCTCATTTGAGCCCGGTCTTGCAGCCACCGGAGGCCATGCTACCTCCAGCTTTGACCAGAATGTCAGAGGTATCTCATCACATTCCCCTTTCTCGGAGTGTAGTACAGCTGACGCTATTCTGCAGTGGTCGATGTTTACAAAGCAGACGATGACCGGTAACAGATAATTACTTAGGACTGGGTGGGTAGTAGTATGCGTCGTCTTGGCAACCAGATATCGATAGCAGATGCGCATCAGACTGGCGTGGGTGTAATTCCCTTGGATGTTTTCGAAGACCCCTGGAGTTCTATGGCTTTTAATACATGTCCCCAGCTTCTTGCACGTCCAGAGCGTTTGAGCTAGTTGCCCGAATCAGCGCCTTCAAAAACACCACTTGAAGCACTGGAGGTATTCGATATTATAACGCCCGACAGTGCACCAGTATAAATCCCTTCTCCTCTCAGTGGTCTGGTGGCAAATGTGTAGTCTCTGTATTTACTGGGGCTCGAACCTGCATCTCGATGAATTCGTATAGTCGTCGTGGTCTCTGGTAGGCGGTGGCCCAGAATCAATAATTGCGAGCTTTTGACCTGTGGCCCGAACGGGATCCGAGTGAATGCCAAGTGATGACCAAGCAGCCCACACGCAGGGCAGTCATCGTTACGGCTTCTACAGGATGACGAGAGCGAGGCAGGAATAACCTGGAAGACACCTACCTACCTGGGACATACAAGGTCTAGATCCACGATATCTCCTCTCAGCGGAACCAAACTTCCGCCACCTAAAGCAATATCTCCAAGTTTGCCAGAGTGTCTGGGCGCTCGGGGAATAATCAAGATTGCGGTGCACACTACATGACAGTCAAAGAGAAAGAGCTGATGTCAGAATAAAATCTCATCCGGCAAAAGAATTCGCCAAGGAAAGTTGTAAGGTAAGCGTGGGAAGCTGCAGCCGACACACACGGAAGTCTTTGCTTTGCCGCCGACCATGGGCCGTCCGGCCTTGAAATCTTATCGTTGTTGGTCCTAATGAGGCATGCTTATACCGGTATAAGTTAACTTTACGGGGTATTTATGGCCACCTGATTTGTATATCAGGTAATTAACGCTACTACCTATAACGTTATATGTATAACCTTAAGAGGCTTTGGTATCTTAATGTTTACACATAAGCATGTCATAGAATTGGTAAGCCATCCATTCAATTGATGCATCTTCAGTTCTGCATAGGTCGGGAGGTATTGGCATGCAAGGCATACTGGACTACGGCTTTCAGAAGTTTCCCGCGAGCTCCTCAGATGCATATTCATATAATTCTTCGTTCCTACACCAGTGACCACTGTTCGTCATCCTCGGCGAGATATAAGCGTACATGGATGATGAGAATGTTAATGTCTGCTCTGGTCCCATGACCACTCCCGTTGAAGGTTTCGTTCAAGTCCCCCTCGCTGACAAGATGTAACCAGCTGGATGCATATATTGCGATGAGCGTAAGAACGACATGCCAGGGCTTTTTGTGATAATTGGCAGCGAAGGTAACAATCGACAGTCAAGCGCTGAGGGGCTGATTCGTCACCTTTTGTATGTCACTTTGGGTGGTATTCTGCCACGTCCGTCGCGCAGAATGGGTTACGCCAAGTCGCCGGGAATGATTGCCTTCAACTCCATATAATGAGTTCTGGAATGGCTATACTTCGTATCTCCCACTGAGAGTCATAAAAGGCGATGGTATTCTCCGGTCTGGAGGAGGAACCGTAAAGACTGAATCACTGTTGTGTCTTGGAATGCTGTGGCGAGTGAATGTCCCGTTGTTAAAGGGCACTAATAGATGGAGAACAAAAGATATAATCCAAAAGTGACCAGCCGTCAGATACAAAAAGACCAGCCCGTGCAAACTATGATACAATGCGAAAGAAAGAAAACCGAAAGGAAAAAAGGGCAGGTGGTAATACATGTACAAAGAAGCAAAAAGGTTCATCCTCCAATGAACCCCGTCCCTGTAATAGGTCTTATGTTCGTAAAAGTCATACACAAGCCATCGCCCTCAACAAAGGCACTTACAACGAAGTCAAGACAAAACAGCTCGAGCGCAAATATGTTAATGTCAACAAACGGAATCCTTTCTCCCATCATGATTCAGCCGTTACGGCCAAGTACACCGTTATTTGAAACGGCCTTTCTTTCTAAAAGATGTCTTCACAAAGGGGTACATCTACTCATGCACCCCTTTTCTCGCACAAATGGCTCGTTTGGGTATCCCTCCTACTGCACATACAGAATTGGCACTGAAGATTGTTTCGATATTTACAATTTTCCAATACTAAAAATGGCCATTTCACCCTTTCTCGTCTCCTTTCCGTCTCGTATGATAGCATAAACAGTATATACAACATATCTCAGTCACTTTTATATACCCATCTTACTCTCAAGGAGTCCAATCCAGGCATCATACTGTATGGAAGCCACCTGTTGGGCTTGTACACTAATATATCTACATGCAAGCCTGCCAATCGGGAAAGTCGAAGCAGCTACAGCCAAATGACGAGTCCCACCGCCAGGAGGCTACCAAGTGAGAGGGCGACGGGTGCTGAACCAGCGCTGTTGCTATCCTTGGCTTCTGCTTTGTCGGCCTGGCCCGTCGCAGAACTTGAAGGCTTGTCCGCCTCGGTCGCCGAACTTCCACCGCCTTCCGACCCGGAGGTAGCAGCCGAAGGGGACGACGACGACGAGGAGACGGTGGACGCCGCCGGCCTAGGACACACGTTGTTGTACACGTACTGCTCGGGGCCCTCGCTACCGCAAGTGCTGCCCGCCTTCCCGGCATCATACTCGCCGTCCTTGAAGATCCAGCAGTTCCCTGGCCCGTAGGGCGAGAGGTTTGGGCCCTGCGGGTTGAAGACGGCATAGTTGCAGGCCTCCGACTCGGCGCACAGGCTCAGGCAGTGGACCGCGCCCGTGCTCGCTTTGCAGTCCTTGAAGCAGTCGGCGTCGGGCGGCGGATACCCGCAGACGGACGCGACGGCCGAGGGCGACGCCGTGGCCGCGCAGCCGCCGCCGCCGCCGGGGACCGTGGCGCTGGGCTTGCAATCGGGCTTGGCGTACACGGACAGGTACGGGTTGCTGCAGCCGTCAGTGGTGCCCCGGGCCTCGTAGAAGGCCTCGCCCGGGTACACCCAGCAGGTGCCCGTGCCCGTGTACGGGTTGCCGGCGGCGAAGATGACAAAGTCGCAGGGCGGGTTCGCGTTGCAGTAGTCCCAGCAGTGTGCCTTGCCGCTGCTGGCGGCGGCAATGACCGGCTCGGGGTAGTCGCAGAGGGTGGTGATGAGGGAGGCAGTGCAGCTCGGCTCGTCGGACGCGGTGGTGGTGGCCGTTGTCGTCGTCACAGTCGTGGCGGGCTCGGCGAGCACGCTCGGGATGTGCAGGAGGGCGATCAGGGACACCCCGAGCCTGGGAGGGGTGGTCTTCATGGTATGTAGCGAGCGTGGATGTCAGCAAAGGTGGTGATAATTATCGGCGCGTGAGCGTGGGGAGTGCAATCAACTCAAAATAAGACTCGTGTACCTATGTATGCGGCAAGAGTGATTATCTGCCTCTCGTTTTTTGTCTTCTTTCTGACTAATTTTGTTCCACGACGGTACGCGTTGGATTAAGCGAGATGAAAAGATCCTGGCGTCTTGGCATGGAAACTGGCAATCTGTACGGTCCTTGTGCCGGCGATCAAACCCTGGGGCTAAATACGACCTGCTTCATTTGCTAAAGTGTGGTCCACAATAACCCCTGAAAGTTTTGTTGGTGAGCCACATTAACCACCTTCCCCACTCCTCAAAACCCTATCCTCGTCTGCCCAAAAATCACCTCTTTTGTGATCGGTAGCCCAGCCTCATGTGGGAGTGACAGACTGCATTGAGGCAATATCAAGACCTTCACGGAAAGTGCAGCGTGCTGAGCGACCGTATGATGATTTTGTACACACCTGCTGACAATGTGGGCAACATGGCGTGGTGATATGTTCGAGCTATCTGATTGAAACTTTTATGTACGCCATTCTGGTCTTCGTGAAAGAGCATGATGTTTTCGATCTCGAACAGAGGCTAGTGAGCAAGCCCGCCTAGAGGAGATATGCCGAATTGTCAAGATACAAATTATCAACCAAGATAAATACCAGCACCAATGTCTAATCCAGGATCTTCGCCAAGTCTTCTGCCTGCATTTTATGGACAAAAATCCGTAAATCGGTGGACGTGAAAATTCCATCCCATGGTGGATTCCTAGTGACAGACTCACTGCACGGGACAATCCATGCCAGTGCCCTTCCTCATTGCATATTTCTCGCGTAACTGATGCTGGTACTCATATCGCTCCCTCGGGAACATGGACATTGGCCAAGTGACCCGAGTTTGCTGAGAACGTTGATCATTGTGTCTGGATCGCGGAAGAATGTGTCGAAATGGACTCAAAAGTGATCGGACGATATGTTCTCCGAAACGTCAAGACACATACCCGTCCACTAGTGGTGCAATGACTGTAGTTGCTGAAGCTCATCAACTGTATTTTCTCCAGATGTGATTCATACCAAGTCTGCTAATTAGACCAGGACTATATAAACCACCCTCTCACATTCCCCCAGATCCAAAACGGACGCTGTTATTTGCCGCAAACAATAAAACTCTCACGCGGCTCCACAGAAACTGTAAGAAAAACTTTCATCATGCCTTACCGCAAGCTCCTCCATATGCCGGTCATGATCATGGTGGCCCTCAACATGTCGACCGGAACCGGCAAACTAAGACTTTGCTCCATCTCTCCAGGCATCACCGCCATTGCCATTACTAACCACATCTCTATAGACTCTATTACTATCGCCATCGCCATCGCCATCACCACTACTATCGCCATGGCTATCACCACCATCATGCCCACTGCCGCCGCTCTCGTAATCTATCTTATCATCACTATCGCGATCAACGCTGCTCTCATTAGCCCGCTTACAGCCCGCTACGCAATTGCCACCGTCGTCCCCACTATGCCAGCGAGCGTTCCGACCGACCGCACCGCCACCTGGGCCGCGAACCAGCCAGCCTCACCCAGCCTCACCTGTCCTCAGAATGACCCTAGTGGTTCCACCAATGATGCCGGGTTCTAGAAGAACGTCTCCATCGGGTTGGGGCTTGCCTTGGTGGTCGTGATCATCATAGCTGTGGCTTCTTGCATACTTATGCAAAGTCGGTTTAAGAAATTCACCACTCGTCGATCTGGTGCTCGGAGATATGATAGTGGTAATAATTCTTATGAGATGGACCGGAACTACACAAACACACCGGTTGCTATACGGGGACGTTAGGCATGGCACTGGTTATTTTATTATCTAGGGGACTAGACCTTTTCGCCCTATCTAATGGCCTAATAAACATATACCACTCCTCTTATATACTTTCTCGTGCTCCTCTTCTCGATATATAGTTGGATTTAAAAGTTAGAACAGCTAGTAAGTCTATAACTCTCGCTGATATAGTTATTTAAGAGCATTATGCTGGCGGGGTGGTTGATAGGCAAGTTAGGCTCTGCAAAATCAAGCACGGGTTTTTCTTGTCCACATTGTTCTTGGAAGACACTCTATTATGCAGCAGTCTAGAATTACATGATAAATCCGTTTTAATCTTCTCTGAACCTCCCTGTCTCCCCATCTCGTTGTCGATAACTCAATCTACAACCCCCTTTCAAGAAAGGAAAGTATGATGCCCGCGTTACTGGCCTCGTACTCTCTCAACTCGACCGTGCCGTCATCAAGCAAGAACGTGTTGGGCTGCACAAACTTCCATTTGGGTTCCGTCTTGGACACCACAATACGTCTCCACTCCTCGTAATCGCCGTCCTGGTCCAGGTCACTCAGCGACTCGTAATAAGGTCTGCAGGTCTCGATGTCTGCGGTGCAGTGGCAGGTGTGAATCCGGCAGAGCATGCGGCCTAGTGATGGCTTTCCGTGCGAGAGGATTTTGGAGCGATTCACTTGCACATAAAGGGCGTTGTCCTCGTCATGTTTGATGATGGATATGACGCCGTGTCCATCCAGGAGGAGGTGTTTGAGGATGGCGAATTGGGCGCGGTCGTGGTCGCCTGCCCAAGTCCGCGACTCGGCGTTGAAGCTGCGGAGGGCGCGGAGACCCTCTACACCGATGTGGAGGTAGGCGTAGTATACCACTTTTTGACAGCAGACATGTTAGCATGGATGATTGTGTGTATAGATAGGGAATGAGATGAAACACTTACCGTCATCAGCACTTGGAGTGCTCTGCTCATTATAGCCATAGAGCGCCAGGACATCTTTGTTATCGGCCAGATAGCTGGCGACGAGAAAGGCTCTACACTCTTCGACTGTCGTGGCGAGGTCTCCAAACACGCTGGTGTACGTCTGCCCTTCCTTGTACCATGTGCGGATTGGTTCCTTGGTGACTGGACTGATGGGTGGCTGGCCAACTTGAAAGTTAAACTTGCCCGGACTTGTCTCGTAGAGTAACTTTCCCGTACCGTGACCGATCAGCTCGTGAATGGCGGTGCCTATTGTGCGCACGATATGGGCAGATTCCATGTACTTTTTGGCCTCCGAGGAATGAACGTAATAGCACGGACGACCTGGTGTGCTGTTCAGGCTGGTTCGGTTCCCGTAGACTATGCTCTTGATGCCGATTGTTTCGCCATTGTCCTCTATTGTCATGTTTGTGGCTTCCCAGACTGTGCTTGATACAGAAGCAAGAACTATTATGTTGTGAACATAAATCCGCAATTATTCAAGTGTTCTCTTTCACAGGAGGCTATTCAAACAAAAGGCCAAAGCAAGCGGAACTTACCGTAGATGATGGCAAAATCAGGAACGTCGGGCTCCGTGGGCTCAAAGGGTCCTTTCCCGTCATTCTCTCCGGCTACAGCCCAGGGCAGGGCGCGAATCAGCTCGGTAGACTTGGCGACAAGGTCTTTCATTTTGCTAGTCTCTTCGCGATGTGCAATGCCCGATGCAGCCTGCCACTCAGCTCTCGCGCCGTAGGGATCGCGATAACCAAAGAGGAAGCCCATGCAGTGCTCCACGCTAGGCGCCTTGTCCCTGACCCATATCTTGTCGGCTTCCCTGAATGCCTCGTAGTTCCCGGTGCGGAAGCTCTCGACGAGGTAAGAGAGTGCAGCCTCTTGCTCACCGGGGGAAGCGTGCTCGATAGCCTGGGTGAGCTCGGCACAAATGTCCGCCATCTCCTGGGCGTGATCGCCACGTTGGAGAAAAACTTTGGCCCGCTGGCCGTTCTCAATTGTCACCTCACCGAGCAGCTTGGGTGCAGTGTCCTTTTCCGCTGAAGCTTGGAGGATTTCGAATGCGGGCAACTCTGGCTCGGCGTCTTCGCCCGAGGTTAGTACTCGATGAAGGCGGGTGTTTTCTGGAGCAATCCTTTGGGCCTCCATGAAATCGGTGACGGCCTTGATTTCCTGTTTCGTGATGGGCAAATCACCCAAGATAGTAGCCAGAGAGGCTAGTGGCACTGGGATATCCAAGAGCAGCTGGTTGAGGTGCTAGCATCGGTCCGAGAATGGCTTCCAGCTTTGACGTTGCATCAGGCGAGATGCTTGCCATTGCGCGAAAGCTTGCTGCAGAGATGGTTGGGATCACCCTGCGGTCTCCGTCATCCTTTTGGTATCGGCGACATCGATTTTGAGATCAGTTTGCTATCTCCGGTGAGCCAATGGCGAAGACAAACTCACAAAGTGATTTTCGAGGCCCGAGAGAAACAGACCCGCAAACTCCAGGAATGCATCAATGTCTTCTCCAGTGGCGCCGTGAGCCTCAAGCATGTCCCACTGGCCACCACATGCCCGGTGAAGCTCAAGGATGAAGTCGAAGATACCCTCTGCTTCGGGCGAGGTCTGACGGAGCATGATGCGACTGCCATACCAGCAGGCCCGAGCCAAGTGATGAGCGTATTTCGCCTTTCGCGGATTGTGCTTTAGACTGTCGAAGACCTGACGAGCGTCGAGTCTATATGTGCACTCGTGATGAACTCTGGATGAAGACATGGTGAAGGATCTACCCGGTGCTGTCGTGAAGTGTGTGGTGTTTCAGTTGTTGTAGGACTCGCAGGAGAGTTTGATCTTTTCAAATGTAGTGGCCTCGTTACACTTGGAAAATGTTGAAAGACTGACAAAGAGGGGAAATCTCCGCGACGTATGGCTCATCGCCTAGCAACTTTTCTGCCTCTTTTCCGTGTCCACGGAGGACTGTGTGACCGGGGTAGGTACCCTGCTTGTGAAGGTGTGACCAGGGTACGCAGCCAATGACAGTCGTGCATTTGACTCACATCAGACCAGAAGATGAGATGAGGCTCGAGTCAAAGAACAAGTGCGGTCACCAGATTGACCAACGAGGCCATTAGCTGGCGAAACAAGCAAACAGCAAACAAGTATCGATCCCCCCCCCCTTAAAATGTTATATTTTTCGATGTGAATCCAAGGACCTAATATCCGGCCTGTTTTGGTGCGGGACTTCAAGTCCTCAGTCTGCTGGCCCCACTTGTTGTTGGACGGATGACCAAGGCCCAAGAATGAAGCCCCATTCAGGGGACTCAAGCGTCTCCAGCGCTTGCAAATGGGTGTGCCTGAGAACGAGCTATTTCTTTTGAGGGTATGACTGAGGCTTTATCTGATCTTTAGAATTGTTCCAAGAATGGCAATGACCCTTTTAATTACTCTCCATAGGCAGCATTAACGGGGAACTGTTGACGGAAAGTGACAAGGTGGGCTAATGGGTGTTCCACGGACCCACACCAAACCCCTTAGCACTTACACGTGTACAAGGCTGCGACACAGGACGTCGGTAAAAGCCGAAAAGTTGGGGAATTGCAACGAAAGGAATTCCCCCCCTGTTCTTTACTTCGGGAAGGGGAAAAAGGCTGACAACGCTGTTATGGGCTGGCGATAGATGACCATTGGTGGTTTCCACAACACACCCTAGATGACTGAAATAATGATTGTGCCCCTCGCCCAACCTCAGACAAGCACAGAACCAGAAGTCCTCCGAAAGATACCCGTCCCTGCCGGTTCCCTTCCTCTGCCGCCTCTTAGCCCCCCGCCGCTTTCCCCAATCTCTCGCACGGCAGTAGCCCCAGAGAGCCATCCCTTCCCAGGGCTCTCGGCGCTTCGTCTCGCAACGTCGTCCATCTCAATCACTGCCCCATGAACATGATGATCATCTACATAATCCTCACCACCGCCACCTCCTGCTCTCGTAGCTCCCCCCACACCAAGTCCTTTACGTCTCTTCATCCTGGATCTGAAACCCTTGGGTACCCAAGCAATATTCTCAAACTTTACAAGCATTTTATCCAATACGTAGGCAAGAAGGTACGTCCCCAGTGAGCAGCCGACTATCAGGGCTCCAAACATCTGGTCCGAGGCACCCTTCATAAAGTTGCCTTCCTCGAGTGAGTAGAGCGCACAGACGAGACCTAGCGGTAAATAGGCAATGGTGATATAAGTCAGGGTCCGGATATTGTTTCCCTGCTGGATGGTGGTGATGTTGTAGGAAAGCGCGGTTTGAGTGTCGACTACGTTTGTGATTGTCGAGATCTTTTGGGACCAGGAAAGGATGAAGTCAGCCAGGCTGTATGGGTAGCAAATTGATGGACACATGATTGGATACTTAGACTTACTCCGTCTCGCAAACCAGTCACTTGCTTAATCTTCAATTGCGTCTTGTCGTGGACGTCAGCCAACATGCCGTACCGTCGCTTGAACTCGTCCATGACGGAATTATATTCCTGGATCAGGTCCACGTGTTGCTGTGCAGCATCCTGTGACAATGAAAAGTTAACAAGGGTTCTTTGTGTCATTCAACGACTGAAAATGCCAGCTAACCTGCTTAATGATATGCTCCATGGCCTCCTGTGCTCGCTGAATCTGAAAGAGTGACGAGGACAGCTTGTCGTTGAACACTCTAAGGGCCTCCCATCCCCAAAGCATCTTCTTGAGCTTGTT
The DNA here is from genome assembly GCA_033297075.1 of Rhypophila decipiens. Classification (NCBI taxonomy): domain Eukaryota; kingdom Fungi; phylum Ascomycota; class Sordariomycetes; order Sordariales; family Naviculisporaceae; genus Rhypophila; species Rhypophila decipiens. The sequence goes on along the minus strand of MU858292.1, from coordinate 12,751 downwards.
GATGGATTCATCAGCATTGATCCAGGAGTCGACTCCGTCTATGAGCGTACGATCCTACCCAAGATTTTGAAATTAGCAAAGGTGATTTTCTTCGATCAATCCTTACAGGCATCCAGCTAACCAGAAAGGATTTCAGACCACTTACCCCAATCTCCATGATGTCGTCAAGCCTCCTGAGCAACACATTATAACCACTGGCCAACTTCTCACAGACATGGCCCAGTAGTAGCAGGAACACCAAGCAACGAGCACTCCCCTGCTGATGAATAAACTTCCTCAGCAGCCTCGGTATGCCCTTCCTGTCGTCGCAGACTGCTCGTGCAACAGATGTCGAATCCACAGTCGGTGACAATATCGAACACATCCACATGTATCCTTGGTTATCGCCCGTGAGGACGAGTGTGGTAGACTGTTCCTCGACGATGTGCTCCATACTCATAGATGTGGACAGCGCAATCGAACGGGGATCAGGAGACCCAACAGTAGAAACTAGAGGTTTAGAAAGGTGAGCAATATCCTCGGGCGGGAAATCCCCATTTTGTCGGTCGGGTTCGCGGTACGGATCTGCCTTGTATTCCGCCTTGGTACGCATGGTCCAACTGGCACGACTTGGTCAGCAATGGTCACATATTATGGGGCGGGTCGAGGGCTTGGCAGAGCATACTGCGAAATGGTAATACTGGTTGTCCAGATGGACGTCTCGCGGCTCTCAGTAAAGCGTGATGAAGCCCCGAAGTGATCCCTGATCGACATTGCCGCATCGGGATGCCATCTTGGAAGACCGTCTTTCAGACTGGGGGAGAATCTTTGGACAAAGCTTGAAGAAAAAGTTAGTTTCACCTGTGTAAAAGAAAGAAAGAGGTTAAGCGGTAGCAGGGGAGACATACAAGAGACGATGCTTCAGCCCGAGATCGAGGAGCTGACATTTCGTAAACGAGGAATCGTTAGTTTCTCACAACCTATCACTTCATATCTTCTTCAACAGTAGTACTCACACTTTGACCAAGAGTCTTCAAAAAGTCTTCACTTGTCAAGATATTTACTTTTGGTCCTCCCAAGTCCGTTACAGGCCGCGAGGGTGCACGGCCCAGGCCTGGTACAGGCGTGACAGCAAGGGGCGTTGTGCCTGCTGTTCGAGAACGACCGCTTATCGAAGCCAGTCTTGCAAGATGGGATTCTTCCGGGTGGCCCATAATGAGCGGTAACGCTTTGGTCCTTTTCCAGCTCGCCTCAAAGGTAAATACATTGGTTTGAGAAACGTCAATCACGTCCAAGAGGTCGAGATCATCTGGATAGATTCCAGCGTTGTCGGCGGTGGATTTAACCCACCATTCCTGTGTGTGTTAAGGAACGAACGGTCAAAGAAAATTGTAACCAGGGCTGCTGTTGACATACCGGATAGTAAACAGCAGCGGGCTGTCGATAACTCCATTCAAATGGCTTACTAGTGGCCAAGCCCACTATCCCATCGCCACCAGCAGTCGCCAAGCTGGTGGCGATAAGTTGCCGAATTTCGTACGCCTGCGCCTTACCCGAATCCTCGATTGACTGCTTCAGCTGCTGGACCAGCACTCTCAACATTGCTACTTGCGCGGCCGAGGGGTCAGGCACACTCCCCGCGCCAGGATTGATGAGCTCAGCAGCATCAAAGTTCATAGTGGGGGCGGCTTGTAGGTTGGGGATTGACTGGGCGAGTTGGTCTTGGGCCGACGCCGTGTCGCCAGCCGGTGGACTTAAAGACGCCGCAGACGGGAGTTTTCCTGCATGAACATGTGTCAGAGTTCCTGTAAGTCAGTGCTCTGGTCGGATTGATGATAACTCACCTTCAAGTCTCAAGTCGATCAATGTCGAACAGACTATGGCGACAGGTTGAATATCCCACCACCTTCCCACCATATTCGCGTCGGCACGATCCCAGGAAGACATGAAGGAGTAATCGCTCAGTAGAAACTCCATCACCCAGTCTCTTGCAGAAATAACGCTCCCATAGTCGGCAACCCTCAAGTAACTCTCGTGGTTGGTACATAACAGCTCCCAGGGCCCGTGACTGAGACCCCTCACAGCCATCCAGGGCTTCGGGCCCGGATTGAACTTGGTCGTTCTCTTCCGATTCTGAATTCTTTTCCGGGTATGTCTTGCACGTGAAACAGCCAGGCTGTGAGACCGCCTCAGACTGTCGAATCGCTCAAAGTCCAAATGAACAGCCATCTCTTCGGCAAGCAAGACCACCCGGTCCAATTCCTCGTGCTCCATTGACCATCCGTCTCCTTGACTCGTCTTCAGTCGGGAAACGTACTTTTCAAAGAGTTGTTGAGCCTCTAGGATGCGCCGCCTGTTAAAGTCTTCCCCGTTCACATCTGTTGGTGTCGGTGATTCATTTTCTTCCCAGGCCAGGTCGTCGTACAACATCAGGATGACACTGAAGTGCAGCCAGCCGAGAACGTTGCCCTTTGGTGTTGGTTGCTTATCGCGGTTGGCACGAGACTTTCCAAACTCGAATGCCACCGGCAAATTGGGTAGAACAATCTGGCTGACAAAGCTGTGGTCGTCTGGGGTGTCGATAGCTTCCGGACAGAGTTTAGCAGCATACCATGCCGCCATAGTTGCATAACATCCACGGTTATACGAATGGTCCCAGCTGAGAGAGAGCCGCTTGTCCGAACAGTCCACAATCCGCTTGGTTTCAGATTCGGTCAGACCTTCGCGGTCTCTGTTGTCAACTGATGTTGATCTGCTGTGAACAGCGAGTAGCAGCCGGTCTGGCTTCAGGTTGGTCGCAAAGAGCCAGCAAACGCATGCGCGAATGATGGGGTGCATTCGTTTCAGATATGTGGCCCGTATTGTCTCGAGAGACAAGATAGGATCGAGGAGGTCCGGCTCGAGCTTGCGGGTTTGGATAAAGTTGTATATCTTGGTCAACAAGCGAATTTGATAGCTGGCAAAATCACAAGAATCAGGTTAGCTGACTGAATGGTTATTTTGGGAATTTTTGACCGGGGACTTACAATGCGCTTTCTACATCGACAATCTGGTTTGTCATGATGTTGCTGATCAGGGCACGCTGAGGGGGTCCGGAATCTCTCGAATGCTGGCGAACCGGAATTGAGGTGACCCCCAGTATCTGTTCAACGCACCTACCGACGACACAAAACTCGACAGCCTCAGCCGCCTCATAGTTTGTAGAACAAAGCGCGGTCCACAGGCGATCCGTCATGTTCTCAGACTCCCATTCGACGCCGAGGTAAGATTCCAGGTCGGGAGGCAGTTCCAGGCTGCAGCTTCTGTCCTCGTCCTCCTTGTCTGTCCTGAGGGCATAAGTCGAGACCAAGTATGTTGCTTCCCCGTTCAGTAGTCGCACTCGTAATTCGCATGACAAGTCGGCACATTGCCGTTTATACGCCTCGTCGTTCAATACCCGGGCTCCATCGTCCCTCTTAAAGTCCCATGGCACTCCATTCTCGGAAAACCCAATTTCCATCCGCGCACCATACTTATCACTGGTGCAGTGGAGGGCATTCCTGTCTCTGTGTCTGATTGTAAACATGTCTCTCTCGGGTGTGGTTGTCTTCGGGTTATTATTAGAGCAAGGGCACCCAAAGCGCACCTTGCCTCCAACCCGGACCCTCCCGTATGTTTCTGCCGGGTCATCGCTAGAGATGACTGAAGTGCCTGGTCGAGGCCCCGAAGTCTCGGGAGGTCTCTCACCGGTCTCCTCAGAGTTGGTCACAGAGCTACCATGACCCCACTTGAGTCGATTGATCTGGAAGACAGTCCCTCGACTCACAAACGATAGTACTTCACAAGTACCCATGCCTTCAATCTCACCGGTCGATGGATCCTTCTTGACGAGCTCATACTGCGAATATGGCCAGCGGAAGTTTACCCACCCTTGGGCTTTTCGCTCGCCGAGCGTCACCTCATCGGACTCTTTGGGAGCTAGTATGGTTGTGCCGAATGTGTCATTGGTAAAATCCACTGTGTCATCCCGACTCTGCGACCGTGAAAGAATCGATCCTGGGTTATCGGGGAATGAGCCACGGAGGTAGACTAATCCACATGTCGCGTCGGGGCGAGTGAGCTGGACAAGCTCATGACGGTCTGTCACGGAGGCCGTGAAACCCTCATCTCCGAAGTCCAGTGTTTTGGCGGGGTGAGTGACGGAACACGTCGTGAAGCATTGACCTGGAAGTAGGATTGGTAAGCGGCTCTTCATCTCATCACGACGATCCGTCATAAAATCTGCACAACGCACTCGCACTCACGTTTGGACAAATCGGCAAGCCATTCGTAAGCATTCCCATTGTCGTCGCTACTGTCGCTGTTGCTCATTCCGCCAGGCGCAATCTCGGAATATTCCGGGATTGCTGAGAATAACGAGGGGTGGAGACGAGATGTTTTGGGAGAGTGTCGGTTTTCGACCGCAGCGTCGTCGTCCTTGTCGTCAATCAGCCAAACGAGGCTCTACCCCCTGTCGCTGACAGCAAGTGCGCTATTCCCATTTTGGGCAGCTGAAATGAATCACAAAAGTCTCCGATTGGCCGACATGCAGTGATCTTGCAGCAGTCATTCTTGGCGCAGACCGGACCTCGGACTTTCGTGAAACGAGAACGTTGAATCAGTCGTTGATCGTTGGGTCTGGATCGCGGAAGAATGTGTCGAAATGAACTCAATGGTAGTCGTTTGGGAGGCTGACCTGGTTAAATTAGCAACAGTGACCGCCATTAGTCACTGGTGGACCCAACATTGTTCTCGTCATTCTTTCCCTCAAGACGGAAGGACATGTATATCAGTGTGGAGTGGATTCCTAACAATGGGGCGAGCAGGCAGAACAAGGCAGGAGCTGGATCCAATAACAGGCTGTAAACTGAAAATATAAGGCAATATGTAAGAGGATTCATACGTACACAACCGCTTTTTCATACGTACACAACAATCTGGACCTGCCAAATGCCTGGCGGCTGACCTTTTTTCGACACACTTTTCCGTACAAAAAAGTCGTTTTCCAGGGTCAACACACATGACCACAATTGCTCGCAAACACAACGTAATAAGTTGAACACGTCGCCGTCAATTGAACACGTCGCCGTCAATTGAAGACATCGCCAATCGAACACATCGCCGTCAATTGAGCACATCGACGTCAATTGAACACATCGCCAATTGAACACATCGCCGTCAATTGAACACATCGCCAATCGAACACATCGCTGTTTGGGGTTTTGGCTTGATTGCAAGGACCCATGAAAGAGAGGTTTATTGTAAGGGAAAAGACTACTTTTTCTTGCCGGCTGCCATGCGGGGAATGTTGTGTACGTATGAATCCTCATATGTAATCAGTAATTGTAAGGTATCGACTCTTGTACTCCACTGAAATGACAGTGATGACTTTAAGGGTTTCCCCCTTTTTCTGTCTAGGGAGAGGGGAAACACTGTTAAAACTGCCTGTCTAGACTCTAGAGTGGGTATATAGGCCTTTAATAATAGGATTATATGCCTTTTCATGTCTTATTTCGGCTGTCTTTGTCTTCTCTAATTTGCTCATTTTCGTCCATCCTTATGTATTTAAGAGACGTATCTTAGGCATATAATTCCATTATCAAAGGCGTATAACTATAACAGAATTATCTGCTTTTTTACATCTCAGTTAGGCTATGTTTAGCTTCTCTAATATGCCTATTTTCGTCCATCCTCAGGTATTTAAGAGACGTACCTTAGGCATATAACTCCATTGTCAAAGGCGTATATAATTCATTTCACACTCCGAGCATTTGTCGACCCAGTGACCAGCCCATCATGCGATAGTCACGTAAGATATGTCTGTGTCACGGACTCGGTATAAGACATAAAACCATCGGTGTCAATAATGGCGGGCAGCCATAACTAAAAGATAAACTACCAAGGAGCTAGAAAGCCCTGAATCATGCCGTACCCAATGCATATCCATACCCTCAGTTCCAAAAAATAAACATCCACGCACATAAACTCTGCGTCGCGGTTTAGATACGGGTATCTTCACTTGGACATGGCTCCAGTAGACCTACTCTGACATGCCTCTAGGCCGAGCGAAAAGGCACTGGACCAAAAGGTGAACAACATCCCAACCCGGACGGTTAACATACGTGTAATGGTCCCACGTGTCATTCAGGTAGACGTATCCGTTAACATTCGCTGTGTCCGAGGTACGGTATGTACATCATGATAGGATTTGACATCCGCGGGAGATAGTACCACAAAGTAGGCCTGCGGTAATGTTAGAAAGATGAACACCCAGTGACCAGTTACACTAGGTAGTATGTACTGTCCTGACCAGCCCATCATATGATCGTCACGTAAGATATCTCTGTCACTCTGTGTGATAAGAAATAAAACCATCGCTGTCAATAATGGCAAGCAGCCATGACTAACCGATAACCTAGCAAGGGGAGTCGGGGGTTTGGTAGTATGACCAATTTTCAACATGCTGATTTCCGTCACTTTGAATACCTAGCTCGTTGCACTACTTAGGCTTAGTAGAGTCCGTGAATCTTTGGCTAAGTTAAGTGTTCTTTTTTAAAGCTCGGTATCCTATTCTTCCTCTAACAATTAGAACTCTGCTACCTTTGTAGACTTAGTCTCTCAACCACAGTAAGTGTTCGAATAGCAGAAGGATGGCTAGGGCCAAGAATACGCCTCTGCTGATTGTTACAGTCCACCATCTCGGCTCTAGCAGCGTTTTGTTCGCCCATTGCTTCCAGACAGAGAGCACAACCATAGACCAAATTCAGAGTACCCTCCTCGTCCTCTCCGAAAACGTTCCTTCTTATCCGAACCGCTAGTTCATAGGACAATCTGGAATCTCGGAACTGACCCCCTCTGAACTGAGTGTCGGCGAGCCACTGGAGAGATCTGAGTGTGAGTTTGTTTTCCTCCCCATGAACTCGTTTTCGTAATCCGAACTCCTTCTGGAAACCCGCTTCCGCTTCCATCAACATCCCACTCTTGAAGGTTAGAACCCCATAAAAGTGCAACGCATCCAATGTGTACCTGTGTTCCGTTCCAAGTACCCTTTGTTCTACTTCCCATAACCGGTTGCATAAGGGTCAGGCTTCCTCGTACCTCCCCCTGTTTTCTAGCAACTTGATAAAATCCCACGTGGCACTCAAAGCTCTGCCGTCTTCTTCTCCAAATACCTTTTTGGTTAGTATCCAGGAACGTTTATGAAACAATTCAGCCTTTTCATCCTCGCCGTTCAGTTTGTACCATTTTCGCAGGTGTCTCATAGCGGCTACTGTGCACTCGTGCTTTTCTCCGAATATTCTCTCCACTCTTCCCAAGGCATGGATGAGTAACTCCTCGGCTTTGCCAAGCTTGTTCAGCTCAAGGTATACACGACCTAGCTCGACTGAGTACCTCGCCGTATCGGGGTGTACATCTCCAACCACCCTCTGGCTTGTTTCAACTATCTGCATCCACAAGGGCTCAGACTCAATCCACCGACCTTGGTCTCGATATATGTATGCCAGATTGAGTTTATACCCTGTTGTATTAGGATGTTCGTCTCCGTACTCCACCCTCATTCCCTCTAATGCTTTCAGCGTCAGGTCCACCGACTCAGCAAACCTTTTCTGTTCCCGGTAAACACTCGCAAGCGTGCCTATGAAGAAGTTAGTTTGCCTGTTTGGATCATCGCCTTTACTCTCCAGAGTCTTGCAAAGTTCCAGAGCGTATAGAATTAAGATTTCGGCTTCAACCAGTCGCAGCTGACCCATAAAGGTGATCGAAAGCCCTTGGATAAATTCCAATGTGACAACGGGACCGTCTCTCTGCACCTTCTTTGCCCTTCGAATAATATCTGTCCGCAAGGAGTCGACCTTATTATGACGTCCTTGTCGGTAAAGCTCTCCTGCTAATGTGCATTTTTGAAAGATTTCCCCCGGATGCTCTATCTTTAGAAGGTCAGGGATTGATTACAACCATTCCATCTGGAGTGATTCTGCCTCTTTACCATGTCCAAGTTCGGCGTATACATAAGCCAATCTGGTGACACAAGTCGACATAAGAGTCGTTCTTTCTTGATTCGCACTCCTCAGAGCGCGTAGTGCCTGGAGATACAATGATTTACTCTGGAGCCAGTCCCCTGTGATTTCGAGAAATTTTGCCACTTTGTACAATAGACTCGCCCTAGCTGTCTCCGAATTGCGAATCGTAGAGTCGGCGATCCTCAGCACACTGTACGCGTGAGCAAGATAAGCATTGCATTTCCCCCACGTCCTTGGATTGTTGGAGTCGCGGGGATACACTGCCTCAACTGCTATCAACGCCTCTCCAGCAAACCTTTCGCGGAGATTCTTTGTTGCAAGCCATTTTTGAGTGACCAGTTGAACGAGCCGATGCATGCTGTGATCTTTGCCCCCGCCCATGGTAATGAATGACAGTGATCTGAGGACTCCTAAGGCCTTGGTAAGTTCTATGTCAACCTCAGCCTCATGATTGACGTAATAACGCAAACTGAAACTTCGAAGGATCTCCAAAGGGATGGACTGTCGGTCCAAAGAGCTCATAAAGGAAAGTAACCTTTCGGCAAAAGGACTTTGTTTCTGAAGTCTTTCAAACGAGACGATTCATGTCGAGGTGACTGATCGAGGAGTTTCTGTATCTATTCCTACTGAGCTGAATTCCTCGCTCAGTAACCGAGTCATGTGCCGATCACCCTTCTCTAGCAGCGCTAGATATCCAGTGACTGAGATGGTATTCTCTCGAATAAATGAGGCTGCATGGACGAACGCAAGAGGTAGGTGTTCTAGACGGGCTGCAAGTTCCTGGAGGGCACTGACCTCAAGCAGATCAACGCCCCGTAGCTTATCGCGAAGCAACTGATCCGATTCCTCGTGTCCCAATTTGGTCACCTCTACCAGCTGTTGTCCGCCTGTCAACATAGCTCCAATCCTCTTGTCCCTGGTCGTGATTAGAATGGCCCCTTGCGCACAGTTTGGGAGATATTCGGAAAGATTAATCCGATCGGAATCAGAAATAACGGTTGTTGCACTTGTTGCCCGTCCCTGGAAGAGTTCCATATCATCCGCATTATCGATGACCAGGAGCCAGTTGCTGTCCCTGTTCTCGAGCCATTGTTTCACGAGTAGGAAAACATTGGCCTTGCAGTCATCGTAGCCCGGTATTTGATTGGCTTCGGCGATGGACATGAATGCGTCGCGGAACCGCTCGGCGTTGCTGGCATGGATCCAGAATATGGAAATATCCTGCCTTGACTGTTTTAGGCGATATACGTATTCTAGAGCGAGTTGTGTTTTCCCTACTCCACCTAGTCCAAATAGAGCCAGTCTATTCTGGGAGGAGCTTTCGATGTGAAAGCTTTGGAGAATTTCAAAGATAGCCCTACGGCCGATAACCGCTTCATTCCTTGAAAATGGGACAAGAAATGTAGCATTGTTAGGTCCCGAACTCATGTGGCATTGGGATAGCAGAAGCTTACAGGAAGGATCCAATGGATGGTCTCTTGGTGTTTCTTTCAGGCTGTGTGATCCCGCCAGAAAGGACTCCATATCTCCGCAAGCTTTCCTTTGAAGGATGAAGTGTCTCAGAACACCAAGCACTGCCCTGTATTGTGGGTCTGATCTTGTGCTGCATCTAGCCATTTGCCTGTGGTCGGCATCAATAGTCTCAACCGTCTCGATGCCGACCAGTCCAATCTTTGAAGAAACATCGTCAACGATCTTGTTGCGGAACCCTCTTAAGCCCGACATCCCACGGCCTTCCTGAAACGAGTGTATCTTGATCGACAGACTGTGCAGTGTATTCTCAAACTCAATTTGAATAGTATCAAGCGCATTGCTGTTTTCTTCTAGTACTGCGAGCAGATCTCTGTTCGGGTCTTGACCAGCTAACTGGGCTATCTTCGCAAGGAATTGGCCCTTGGATGCATAGGAACTCCCACGATGCGGTGTGCGGAGAAAGACGATTAGTTCCGTGCGTTCGCGACATAGTTCTGACCTCACAAAAGCCTGACGAGAGTAAGTATCAGCGTTGGACCAGGAAATAGCTTTAGCCTGACTTACGTCTTTGACAATTATCCCACCCAGGCTATGGGCAACGAAAATAATTGGTCCCTTATTTTGTCAGTTGGAACAATGATATTCCTACCACCTATCCGTAACAGGTCACTTTACCTCATTGTCAATGTCGCGGCAGATCTTTGCAGCAAGATCTTCACCGTGTTGATGAACCTTGTTTTGATTGCTCGCCTGAAAAAAACCAGCAATCACGTCTGCATTATACCCGTATGTCCACACTTTTGCCTCGGGTATGTCATGAACAAGAAACTCTTGTGGCGAAAATACACCCATTTCGACACATTTGGTCCCGCAGGGAACGGACTCGTTGTTCGCGATAGATGGAGTGGAAGGTACGGGCAAAGGTCTTCGTGGCATGGGGAGTTTGAAGGGCAGTCGCTCAGTTCGCATCTTGGGACGGGGCCCTTCCCAAGTATGCCTTGGGTGACCCCTCAAACCATGGATGAAGATTATGCTATTAAAACCGTCAGTTAAAGAAATAAAAAAAGGTGGACTGCGAGGGCGACATACTTGAACGTGTCTTTTGAAGATTGCGGCTCATGAGACCCACTGGCAGAGAGACAGGTGAACCCAGTCCGATGAACCTTTGCGGCTTCCATGACAGTAACCGCCTGGTAGGTTTCTATTGATGTTATGGGTCTAAAAGAATCAGCGAGTTCCACAGCTGAGGTAGAAGAAGGTCTTGGAGGCAGTGCTAATCGCGATCTGGGATAGCAAGAAGGGGCAGCGATAAGATAGATCAAAGGTCTTACTCCGGTCGAGCAGAAAACCCCGGATTCCTTGATCACGCCTCAACAACCAGAATCTTCCCCCTCTCCTCCCGTGTCAAACTTGTGTTGCCTTCTTTACGCATGGTGCACCATCAACATACTGCACCCTGACCTCACTCCCAATCACAACGGGAAAATCTGCGTAACATGCTGTCGCACGAAACAGAAGATTCTGATATTCTGCTGGAAAGCTCTGGGAAGTTGACAGAGAGCCACTTTTCTTGGGTTTAAATAGCTTAACTCGCAGAGCGTTTAATGCAGGACTTCGCATACTTTTTATATTTCGTAGTGGCCGGAAAAGAAAAGTTAGAATAACAGTACCGCTAGATACAAACGCTAGGAGAAAGTATAATACAAAAACTAATATTTTACTGCTGAATTTAACTTTGAATAAGAGCATTTCTACGTGGACCATGGTATTTTTCTACGTGCACCATTCGAGCCACCGTGGCAGCCGGCAAGAAAGAGGTCGGTTGCCAGCCAAGTGCTAATGTGGCCAGGATGGTCCACGTAGAATATACCAAAAAGTGATACAAGAGATGGAACCAAAAGACAAACAGAAAGAACAATACAAAGAGAAAAGAGATCTTGCGTTGTTGCGTACGCTGTCCTAGTTCGTCACCCCTTTTCTGATGGCGGATTGCACCACAGCGACCACCACTGCAGCAGCGCCCAAGAATAAGAGAATTTATCGGGGCACACACCCCAATTACTCGGGGCACATGTCCCCCCACTTTTCCAAGTGCATCGCAACTGGCCTGAAATTTCATCATTTCACAGCTAAAAACTTAGACTTACCGGTCAACACCCATTTCTAGTTCAGGACAGTCCCAGGAAGTCCTTGAGCCTGCAATTAAACGAGCCTGCAATTGAAAGAGCCTGTAATTGAACGAGCAAGTCGTTAAGCCTGTAGTTCTAGATGGAAGAGACCTGCAATTGAATATACAAAGTGATAGGTGGTGGCCAGAATAGGGGTATGTTATGTATGGCAAATACGGTATTTGCATTGCCAGGTGCAAGTGTGCGCCCCGAGTAATTAGGGTGTGTGCCCCGAGTAATTAGGGTGTGTGCCCCGATTAATTCTCAAGAATAAACCCGCCGATCCAACCAAGAGGACCGCCGAGAACGTGTACCACTGCAGCGGGTTACGCCGGTCTTGCCAGAGGTCCATCATCCTGCTCGGCTGCCGTCCCATGTTGTACCGCTGGAGGGCCAGCAGCCGGGGGCCAAAGACGGGAAAGTCGTCGGCGGCCGAGCACGTGTGTCACTCTATGAGCTCGTCGTCGCCGTCGTCGGTGGCATGGATGACTGAGTCCGGGAATGGCTTGGACGGTAAGCTCCTTTTCGTCGTCGTGTTACTACGCCTCCAGAGACGCCAGTCCAGGGCCAACGACGAGGACGGCCGATGGGAGTATCTGATCATTCAAGGGGGGTATTGTCTACCACAGTATATGGCGCGGAGGCAATTCCAGCCTCTCTTAGCAGAAGACCAGTGAGCGAAATTACATTGTACGATTTAATAGTATATAAGTAAGTAAGACCCTAACGTTATTGTGGTCTTAGATTATTATTTTTTTCTTCTATTTACTATTTGTAACGACCGTGACATACCACACCACTACGTAACATAGCCCAAAAGAGCAACTATACTAGATTTGAAGCTTCCAAGCTAGTAATGGTATGTATAGTACGTATGAGGGTGTATAGGGTGGTTGTTCCTCTATACGACCCTCACACTATTTACTATTAGTATTATCCTTATTACTAATAATATTTAATATATTATTCTATAGAAATAGGTAATAATTCCATTAGTTAATGTTACAACCTGACACCTGGGTAGGTACAGACTGCAAGGCAGGACGCCTAACGGGGGTTGACAGTTGGAAAGGAGGTTGTACGCGGTAAGTA
>MU858291.1:0-47148 GCA_033297075.1 Rhypophila decipiens | reverse complement strand
TTTACGCCCAAAAACATCAAATCTGGGTTCAGGGCGACCGGTATCTGGCCTTTCAACCGCCAAAAGGGGCTCCGGTCACCATTGCTCTTGGAAAACACAACAAAGCGATCCATCCTCAAACCGACCAAGTCAGGCGTTGCTCCGGTCACCCCCAAGCCGAAAAAAGTCGTTTTCACCACCCCAGGACCTTGGAAGACGCCTATGAAGGCCATTAACTTGACCATCCAGTTGGGCCAAATTAACGTGGCCAACAAGGGTAACCGCATGCAGCGTAGTTTGTTCAGGAAGGTGGAAAAGGCCTTCGATCTCAAAGACCTGAAGGTGGCCATCTTGGAGACCGAAAACGAGGCGTTGAAAGCTGAGCTGTGGGATCTGAAGCACAAGAAGAAGAAGAAGGTGGAATTGAGCCCAAATTCCAAGTTTGCTGGGGTCAGGGCGGTAGCACGGGCCAGGCGTGGCGATCCTGACATTGACGATAGCTTCATTGGAGAGAGCGAGGTCGGTTTGGTAGATGAGACGGCTTCCTGTATTGTAATTAGTTAGGAATAGCTTCATATGTAGGATAAAAAGAGGAGGTTGGTTGCGACTTACACGTTTGGATCCGTGCGCCGAATGTGGGGGTGGGCCGAATGTGGCGCATTTAGCTTATTGTACAGGAGATCTGCTACTCTGCCTGTCACGGCTGCCACACTCTGAAGTCCACAAAGTGCCACTCAGAGTTGACCACTTACAGTTCCACGCAGAGCTGAAAAGCAGAGAAAGAATGCAGGCCTTACTTATAGTTGTAGGCCTACATTCCAGAGCATTCCAAAGGAAAGAAACACTAGAATACAAAAGAAAAGAGCTACATTCCAGAGGGTTCTGTGGGGTTGACCCCTGAGGGTTCACGGGGCAACGGCCATTCCACAACTGGACAAGTCTGGCGCACAGGAACTTACCCTATAACGGAAAGTACCCTGTACCATGCCACCGCACTGCAATGGCATCAAATTCAACAAAGTCAAATCAAGTCAAGTCAAGTCAAACCAAACCAAATTGGCGTTTTTTTGGCTCAAATAAAAGCAAGTTAACTGGTTCAAATAGTTATTTGAATATATTTGAATAACATTTCAAGTAGGCCTAGTTATATTCATAGGTCAATCCCATATTTCGACCCAAATTTTAAGTTACCCTGAAAAGAGATATTGTACTTTTATAGGGCTTGCCCAGCTTACTAAGCTACACTAACCAGATTAGGAATATTTGCAAATTGATCTAATTTAACGTAAATCAAGTCAAATTGGCCTGGAAAAGTTCAAATCAAATCAAGTCGGACCCCCAATTTGATTTGATTGGCTTTGTGTTAGGCCTTGCGAACCCAGACACTCCATATTATCCAAGGCACTTGGAGCTTTTGGATATCATAATGCAAGTTACTGACCTAATGATTATCGCTAGTTTAAATGAGAACTATATCCTGCTCCGAGTTGTTGTTGAAAGCCGCCTCGACGTCATTGCCACACAGTCTCCCCATACCGACCCGCTCGTAGTAGTTTCCAGTCACGGGCCGCAAGAACAAGACCTCGAAAGCTGTCTGTCGGTTTGTCATGTTTTCCCAACAATGTCCACCCGTCATGTTGGGGAGTTGTCGAGCAAACAGCGCATAGATGTCAAGAGAAGGCGGCAGTGCAAGTCCCTGAGGCCATTGTGGGTATTCTGGCTTCTCGGTGGATGCCCATCCGACGAGGGAATGCTCGGGCGGCCGATAGAGGCCATCGAGAAGAGACACTTTGCGCCACGTTGTCCTAGCGTCTGATGCTGATTCCGGGTGGCGGTAGGTGAGGTTGGCCATTGCTCTTCGTTCCTCATCGTGGACGAAGAACCCGTCAATGCGAACCTGGCAGAGCCGACCACGGATCTGGAGAGCTCGAAGACGGCTTTGGTCCATGTATCCTTCATCGGGCAAGAAATGCTCTAGATTTGTGGCATTCTGACGGGCAATGTGTCTTACAGCTTCAGGGAGTCCCGACTTGCCCGAAATCTGGCACACGTCGTCGTCGACTGGGTCATCGTTGAGCATGTACCGGTACCATTGAACCCGCATGCCAGCAAGTAACAGTTTCTCGGAACTCACCAGACGCCGAGCGGTAGAAGCCCATGACCAGGTCGGAACCCCTACAGCCCTGGTTTTCCGATGGCTTTGTTCGAAGTCAGATGGTTCGGCTTCTTGCCACAGAAGGCTTCGGAGCGATGCGCTCGGGCGACCCGGGAGGCCCCAAACAAAAAAGTGGCCATAACTGAAGTCAACAGTGATCGTCTCATGGCCGGGATTTTCCTCTTGAGGTACTGATTTAAGGAGTGCCAGCTTAAGTAAGCCACAAAACAGTTAAAACAATTCAAAATACAGCCATTGTAGAGCATTGTAGAGTAATGTACTAACTATCTGGCAAGCATCTTGTACCTTCTCCAAATTTTAGCTTTTTGTGGCTTTTTTCTCCAAAAACAGCGCAAAAACAGAGCAAACTCACCAGTCCCGGAATTCAGAAAAACCTGTAGATAACTATCTAGTGACCACTAGATTAGAGGTACATTGGCCACACCCCACTTTTTCCAATTATAACTATCTGACCGAACTGAATCTGGCCCAGAAGGCTCCGGTCTGGGCCTTACTCAAATTAGTAATTAGTTCTAGCACACTACTTTTCAATACCGGCTATCAACGGCTATGACATATACCCTTATTAAGGCTGAGGGGAACTATACCTTAAATTTCCAGCTGTAGAAGGTTTTTACAGCCGGGCAAGAACAGCTTTTTGGCCAACCCAAGGTCCGAGAAAAAGTAACTTCTTCTACCAAGCCAAAGAGGTCCACATCTCTTTGACTGTGCACGAAGCCAAATAAGGTAAATAGATGTAGTGCCAGTGTTTTTGTTGTGACCCTGGGTGAAGTGTTAGTGACGGGACCGCGACGACGAAAGTTTGGTGAGGGGAATCCTGAATAACATACCGTAAAGGGTTAGACACCGTCGATTTAGTCGGAGGGAAGAGATCAAGTCACTCCCAGAACGTGGCGGGCGGTCGCCAGCCGATCTGGCCCCAGACCAGACAGGCCGCCACACATGGCAAGAACGCTGGCAAACCCCCGCACTGTCTGGCAGTTTGCCTGTCAAACAATTCAACACTCTTCCTAGTCATAATTATCGACCCCTCGAAAAGAGAACATCTTCATTTGGAAGCTCACGACACTCTTTCTAGCGAGAAGTTATGTATCGATTAAACCGTTCAACGATGGAAGGACGCGACGAGATTATAGTGCTCAACACCTGCCGCCGATGCCCAAATCGGCAAATCCCCTATCTAACGTACACCCCCACGGGCGTCAGGAATACACTCAGTCAGACATCCCCGCCCGAAAATGACATCAAAATCATGATCGGAATACCCCCGAAGGGATTTTCTTACAAGGCGATCTCGCATGTGTGGGGAGACGTCAAGCCTTTGACGATGCATTGCCGGGGCTGCTCTGGAGACAGCATCATCGAGCTCAAGAGTAAACATACGTTTGAGAACATCATGTCGCTCGCCGGACCTGGGTCCGCACTCTGGATGGATAACATATCCATCGACCAGGAAGATGATGAGGATGTGAAGAAGCAGGTTGCGGCCATGGGAACCATCTACGAAAACGCCGAGGTGGTTGCGGTAATGCTACCACCCGGAGATGTTGAGGTCTATGAGCAGCTCTCGGAGATGATCGATGTTTGCGGCACGATCCTGCGTCATCGTGAATATTTCGAACGAGAAGAGCAATGCGGACCGAGAGACGACGAACCGTACCCCATGATCAGTAACTCGGTACAGAAATTCTTTGCAATCGTTGACAGTCTAAGGGAGGCAACAGGGAAGGCCAAATACTGGAGCCGGGCTTGGACGTTTCAAGAATGGGCTCTCGCCAGGGACGTTGACATCGGCGTCGAGAGCGAACGGCCAGGCGACCGCGCAACGCTCCACCACGTCAAGTCCGTAGTCATAGACGTGGCTACTATGGTTGTGTCATACAAGCTGCGGTATGCAGCGTACGCAGGTGTTGATGTGGGCTTTTCTCGTGGTCATGGGCCTGCGATGCTCGATCGTGTGAAGCGGTTATTTCCGAACGAGACCAGGTTTCTTTCCGAGACGGAGCGTAACAGGCAAGAGGCTAGGACCCAGATGCACTTCACGTCCTTTGGTGGCAACGAGCAGCTTCTCGGGCTTCGAGGCCAACTGCCCACCGCCGTTAGGCAGACACCCGAAGAACTTTTCCACGCCCGACTTTCCACCATGCTCAATACCTTCCGGGGAGGCAAGGACAGACAGGCCACCTTCGAGGCTGATATGGTAGCTTGCTGGGCTTCGATGTGCGACATAGATTATGACTATAAAAAGCTTGACAAGCTCCCGGTTGCCATCGCAAAGGTCACGCGGGCTCTGCGCCAACGGGGACTGAAGGTCTATAATTTCCAATCACTGGGCGCAACATCACCAGACGCAGACCCGGATTTCTTCCGTTACAGCTATGTCCATGTCAAAACCAATTCCGAACAAGACCAAGAAGCAATCTTTGGAATTCCTTTTATGACGGGCCACATGGATACGTGCATCCATCTGCTGGGATCGCTCAGAACCGACCCGGACGAGTGGTTGCTGCCCAAGGAGACCAGAGCCGGGGGTTTTCGAGTTGCTAAGGTCAAAGAAAGTCATCTGGCCATCGAGTTTCTCCATAACACCAAAGATTCGCTCGTAATTTTCTCCGCTGCCACGTCCGGCCGACCGGATATCACGCACAGTGATGTAGTAGGGAAAATCACAAATATACTGAGACAGATTCCGGACGAAGTGTTAAAGCGCCACGTGGTAATCGGGGCTGCTATACCTGTCGCGCCAGGCTCGGATCAGTCTTTCGCCGCCTGGACGGTCGTCACGGCGGCTATCCTTTTCCAAGTGCTGAATGATGAATGGAACCTGTTTATCGGTCGTGAGGGCCTCAACGGAACTCTGGTAGTCGCGGCAAACCGAAAGACGGGAGGCCCCGAGGCGACCGTCGTGCTTGGATATCTTGCCATCACAGATCATTCGTGTGGCTCGTTTCTGGTGCCGTCCACCGCCGGAGGCCAAGTGCTGATTGTATTGGACGACACGGGTGGCAATGCTAGTTTGATGGATACGACCAATATCGGAAAACGTGCGTTGGAAGCCAAAGTCGAACTGGAAGATGTTGGTACGGAGGATTCAAGACCGGCTGCTGCCAAATTCGAGGAGGCGCTGTTCGTCCTGAGGCCAGGAAATAACCAGACCGTAGTCAGGCAGTTGGAATCGGCCGAGCAAAGAAGGAGCGATTTGGGGGGCCATTTGGGGCGGCTGGTTCGGGAGAAGCTGGAGAGTGGAGAATGGCGTGTGTAAGACGGTACCACTTGCTACGGACAAGGTGGAGCTTGAGTGGCTTCGTGACTAGTAGGACCACAGGAAGAGTTGCAGAGTTTGTAGAAGTTCTAGTACCGTTTGGATTGATTGGCGCATTGACTTATTATTGCCATCTCTGCTGATCTGCTCACGTGTAAAGTCTCTTCCCAGTGAACCGTCTACACATATGCTCCTCGTGATAATCAGAGCACAGCACAGCCCCCAAAACTAGCCCTCAATTTGCCCTTCCCGCGTCTAACCCCAGAACTCTTATCCACCCCTGTATTTCCAACTACCTCAGCATTCTTTGCCCCCTGCCTTCTCGAATATCTCTCCAAGAAATCATCAACACCCCGCCAATTAACCAACGCCTCCAAGAGATCGGGCCTCTCTTGCCCAAACCGCTGTACATCCCTCGCCTTGGTGAGTATAAACTCCCAATGGCCCTTTTTCTGATCCACCAAGCTCCCATCCCCCTGAACGTAATCCTCATCTCGTATGTTCTTCTCGCTCGACATGTGGCGATAATACTTGCCAAGGAATTCTCTTTCCTCTTTGGCTTCTTCGACTGGGACTTCCTCGATGGCTGCTTCGTCAGAGCCCCCGTTCACCGAAGAAGGCGAGGCAGAGGGAGGAAACCGATAGACTACACACTCCAAGTTTCCCAGCTTCGCACTACCCTTCCAAATCCACTTGACTGTCTCGTCGGAAGGATGAGACCCAGGCACGACGTTGCAGTACCACTTTTGGGTGACAAAGTTGATGATGCCCCCGTGTAAGCAGACTACTATTCTGGGAGTACCGCTTCGTCCGGAAGCACGATGGAGCAAGGCGACCTCGCGGCATTTCTCACGGAGCCAAAGGCGTGCTTCCCGGACTTGGGACTCAATTTCGGGTAGGGCAGGTGTTGACAATGCTGCGCCGAGGCGCGAATCGGGGTCCTGGAATGTCGAGAATGCAGGTCCGGGGCCGGACGAAGACCCGCTGTCGGGCCAGATTAGATTGCTGGTTGGGAGGATCGTCTCGTGTGTTAAAAGGCCTTTCTTGCCTGCGGTGGAACCGCCGTGCAGATTGAGGTAGGAAATTGTCTTGGTGGATGGGTTTACCAAGGCGGGAAAGTCTTGCGGCCAGGTTGTGGCTTCTTGAAGGCCTGGGTGTAGGTAGATCTTCGGCGCATGGCTGTCTAGGTCGGGGTTAAATGGGCCGACTAGGTTGAATGCGGGCGCGTTGCCTTCGATGGTTTGGAATGCTCGTGTCAGAGGGGAGGAAGCCAGCATGTAGACGTTGTCGAGTGGTGCGATGGCGCCGTTCTGGGTCACGTCGTTGATGAAGGTCTTGGAGGCATCCAAACCGAACTGGGTCAGTCCATCTGGGAGGTAGATGCCCAACTGGAGATAGCCGGTCCTGCCTTTGGCCAGCGAGTGAAGTTGGGACATGCTAAGTTCCTGGGGATTGACGCCGTCCGACTCAAAGTCGACAATGTTGGATATGGCCTGTCCATGGCGCTGGAAAATGATGTGGACGTGGGAAATGTCCACGTCTTGGATTTGGGAAGCCATGGAACAAGTGAGTCGCTTGCAGGCGGTGGACTTGTCCTTGTGGCTGTTGGGGTTGGAGCGATGATCTCAAGTCTGCTCGAGCTCGAATTCATCGAGAAATTCAACAATTATTTATCTAATTCCAACGGCCTTCAGAACAGTGGCAACCGTGACTCTGAAATGCAAAAGTTGCACGTTCCCCGGTGCATCAGCCAAAGGCCGGTGACTGCACTTCGCTAAGACAAGCAGCTGCCAAGACACCTCACCGGGCCATATATTCCGGATATCGGCTGCGGGCGCCAGTACTCTCCAGGCCGGTCACTGCCTGTTTCCAGCTGCCGACATTAGTGTGTTGGACGACGGGACGCGGAGTTCCCTCCGGCGGCCAATGAAGCACTTCCGTCCCTGCAATTTTGCAAGTGTCAGCTGCCGACTGCCCTATCATTGTCACACTTTTATGCAAGACGGACAGCTGGTTACATGGTGACTACAGCCGGCGCAAACCTCGTGACACTCTACTGGCCAGGAGTGGCAATGGAATGAGACTTGCTTCATGTGGGTTTTGGGTTCGCTGAAATTAAAGCTCTTGAAAGTAGCTTGCAGGGCGTGACTGACAGCAATGAGAGGTCTTACTAGGCTTCGAGTTGCCCTTGTTCTCAAATGTATTCTAAATTTGTTATAAAAGATATTTCCCGTGATAAATGCCGCCTTTAAAACAAACACCATATCCGCTTCCCTCCTAGTACCTCCTCTCCGGCAGCTCGGCCACATAATTGCCCGGTAGTTCGGCCACAGCTTGAGATGTGCTGATGCCCGATAACTCGGCAACATATTGTGTGGTGTTGACTTGCGAGACCTCTGCCTCACCATGGTAAAAGGTACACGATGCACCCCTTGGACAATTTCCCCGCTGAAAGTCCCAGCATGGTGTTCTCCTGGGATGCTTGAGCGGGCATTGGCCATTGTACCCGCCTGGACAGTCGAACCTCAGCTTGCACCACTGTTGTTGGCCATAGTTATTCGTGTTGGTTGGACCACGTGGGGTCTCTTGGATCACCCTGGCTGATGGTGGTTGGGCTGATTTCCAAGGACAGGTCAGCAAGGAACTTTGGAAAGAAAGAAGAAGGGTATAAACATACCGAAATTATGCGTCGACGATCCGGTCACGTTGATAAGTCGTCTCGTAGGCGCCGCCTGACTTCCTCCTGGCCCTGTCCACGATGCTTCTCGTGGCCATGGATGCGCTTTCTCACATCCTACCATCGAACAAGAGGGACCTTTGTCGCAGAAGGCTGCTTTGGGGTGGAATAACTGGCACCCCAGTCTACTGCAGTTTTTGCCGTCTTCACAGGAGGCCGCCCTGGGATGGTTGAAATTGAAGCCGCATGATGGAGTTCGACATCCCGGCCCGTTGGGACACTTGGGGAGGTTGGCCTTGGACTTGATGTTGTTTGGCGCGTATGGAGTGTTTCTCTTCAGGCTCTCAATCACAGACCGCTGGAGTTCCCGGACCAGCTCGCGCAGCCTCCCTGTGTCTTCCCGGAGCTTGGCCACCTGCACCTCAAACTCTCTCTTGTCCTTGGTATTCCATTGTAGGCTGTCTGAGAGCCCAAGTTTGGCGTTGCGGCCGTGGGGGTACTTCTGGCGGATGCTGGCCATATTCTCGAGCGCATCGCGACAGGGTATGAGGTTCGCCGTCAAGGGCGATACAGGGTGAATAAGAGCCGAGGCCAGTTGCTGGTAACTGCCAAGTTCTGCGGCGAGCTCGATTGCGGCTCGCTCGCCAGACGAGAAGATGGCGGGCGCGCTGCCGAAGTCATGGGCCACATTCTGCGCCAAGTTAAGAACCGCTTCCACTGTAGTTCCGGAAGGAATTGCCTGGGGCATATACGCCATGCTGGGGTTTGTGTAGGATTCGTCTCGGTGTAGCTGTTGACTCGAGCTTGTGTAGATTTGTACCGCGGTGAGGAATGAAGTTGTCGAGAGTTCGGGGGGAAGTGTTGGAGGGTGCCCCAGATTTGACGTCGGCGGGAATCCATGTCACGTTTTGTCAAAAGCCGTTAGATTAGTGACTGGATTCGTCTAGAAATAATCGATTATTGACTCGAAGGGTGTGTTGTGACACCTTGGCTGCAGCTGAGCTGAATCTGAAGCAGGGGGGGCGAGTTGATATCCGGTCTAGCGGCACGAACATCCCGATGTCAGTGGTTAAAGAGGTCCCAGTTTGTCCACACCACCCCAAAAACAAGAAACCCCAATTATCTTCACAACCACAACCAAAACCTCGAATTATTTTTATTTTTATTTATTTTTCAGATTGACTTGCCTCTACAAGAAACCCGCCTCAGGGTTATGGGGCCCGGAAATGACCAGCTGTCAGCACGCGATATAAATGCGGCGCCAATACCAGTCTGGCAGGCCTGGTTACAAGCTGGCATGAACAACAGTAGAACTAAAGACTCTAGCTTTATCAAGAGTCGCCGGTTCGGACTTGAGCGGGTCCTTTCAGCTTAGAAGATGTCACGTCCCACACATGGTGAGTTCATAGTAGGCGTCGACTGAGACATCCTGCTGTTCAAGAAGCACCTCCACTCAACATGTAACTTACTATAGCCAGAACTTCGGCTTTGCTGCAACCTGCGTCGAGAACGAATCAACATAGAGTTTATAGCCATGGCTTTATTTCCAACCTTGCTCCTCTGTACCGTCTCATCTCATCACACTATTCCCAACATAATGTCCTCGATTCTTAGTGCTCAACGTCCCCCAACTTAAACTTCAGATACGTTGCCTGGACAGGAGCCACCACGCTCTCATAAAACTGCTGGCGAAAGGTGGAAAACTCAAAGTCGTTGTACTGGTCTCGGCCCATGAAGGAGAACTTGACACAACGCTCGGCCGCGTAGCCGTATGAGTTGCCTGCTAGCCGGTAGACCTCGTCTAATCGTTCAAGGGCCGAGTGGTAGTGCTCAAAGGACGATTCTTCTGTGGCGTCAAATGGCTTATTCGTGCAAAGCTCGATGAGGAGGAGGCCAACAGCGTATACGGTCCGGTTGGGGATGAGGTTGTTGACATTGCTACTATTGGATGGTGCTGCTCTTCTTCCTGTCCTTGAAAAGTCACAGGATGCCCAGGGGTATTGTGAAAGAAACTCTCGGCCACTGGCCGTCTTTTCGATAAACACGCCCACTTGGGTCTGGTCCCAGCAATCGGTGAACCATGAGCTTCCACCAAGGTGCAGCACCGCCCAGGCGATGGAGGCGGCAATACCAAACCGCTGGCCGGCCGAGAGAGCGAGGAATGGGTTTCGTCGAGGGGCAGGCTGGGAGCAAACCAGAGATTTGACGGAAAGAATGTCGAGGCTTTGTTGACTGTCACAGCTTGTCTGCATGTGGGAAAAGTGGAATCGCCCGTCAGGATCATTGTTTCCTGGAGCCTTGAGGAAGCCATCAAGTGTCCAAGGGTCTTGGTCTCTACCCAGATCAGTGCACAAGCAGTTTATTTCTCTGCTGATCGGGGTTGTCGTTACCTCACTCATTAATAGCGCGATGTTATGGGGCGATAGAACTGCTGGTGTTGGCATTGGTTCGTCTAATGGGGAGGGGGTAAGCAACTTACATGTACTATTGGATGTACTAGTTGACAGCAGTGGCGGAGGTGAAAGTGGTGGCGTATGTGAGAACGAGCGTTTGAGCTTGTTTGTAATCTTTGATCGAAGCGAGCGTGTAGGAGAGGGACTTCTCTCTGGAGACGGCAGTAAAGCCGAGGACGCAGGAGCAGGTGTAGCGGATTCAACAGGACGCTGGAGCGTCGTGCGAAGCTTCCGCCAGGAGTACACACCCTGGGCAGATTCCGACTCTTGCTGATAGGAGAAGGCGAGTTGAAAGGTTCTGTCTGTATCAGATTCAATTGCTCTCCAGTCAAGGTTGATGGCACCACAATGGGCAGGAGAGCAAGCACATTGGAATCCCGACTCGAGGGCTTGGTGCAGACGGTTGAGGTCCCGGCGGATGGAGTTGCAACGCTGCATATTAAAACGGCGGACAAGATCCTGGACTTTGCGGCTGTCATCCTCGGCAGGAACCTCGGCTTTCTCGACTGCCCTTCTGAACTCTTCATTCCAATGTCTCAGATCTTCAATCACCTTGGCTCGTCTTTTCGTCGTCAGGCTGTGTTTCACCCTACGCCATCCTCGCCGAACGGCATCTGCACCCGAGTCGGTCTATGCAATTATGTGTCAATACGTGATCCGCTGTGGGGTTGGTGGTTCCTCACCTCTGGGCCGACCTCAAGACTCTTCAGAAGCTCGGAAGTGGTCTCATCCATGCGCTGAACAATGAAGAGCAACGCATCACAGATCGTGGGGAATTTGGTGGAGAAACATTGTTGCAATTCTTGGATGGACGGGTGGTTGTCCAATCCTATATTCGATAGTGTCGTGTGTAGTTGGCGGTTTTGGAGGATGAGATCCGTCTTGAACGTCGTTATCGAGGTGTGGTAGCGGTGAAAAGCCTCGAAAGGCTCGGCGTATTTCTCAAGAACCCAAATTGCCAGCGGAATCCCGCCAAGAACAAGACCGGCAACTTCAGCCATGGGTTGGTTGGAAGGTACTAAGTAAACGTGATGAATGGCAAGTGAGATTTTTTTTGAAAGGGTCGTTGTCGATCCTTTCTGCAGCTGAAATTGGTGGTCGAAGTCAGGAACCACTTTGAGGGGTATGGGTAGGCACGTGATCAAGCTTTTTTATCGTTTTGCTCTCTTCAATGGTTGTTCGAGACGAAGCTGGGCGCATTGTCGGCTTGATGATTGACCGATTGGATGGTCTGCCGCCAGGAATATGCAGCTGTTCAGGGCTAGTGCCAGCACCATCAAGCTCTAGCTGGCTGGAATATTCCACTCCCAATATTTGTCCTTCATTTCCAGCTGATTTACTACTGTGCGAGGCTCTTGCACGCAACCCTTCTATACCAGTGCCTAAAAAAAAGAAAAAAAAAGAATGTTGCTTCAATATCAGCGGTAATCACCCCTATTTCACACAGCATCATGTCTGCACTCGCGGCCACGGTCGCTGCCCCACCTCTTGCAGAGTCGTTTATGGACTTTCTCCAGTTGTTTGCAAGATTTCTCCTAGCTCTTGGCGAAGACAGGTGTCGTGCAATTTGTCTTGGGCAAGTCGACCACCGGAAAATACTCGATGAATACGGCAGGTTCAAGATCTGGGGAGAGCAGAGCAAAGCAGACCTCCCGGCAAGAGCTCGTGGTTCCTTGGACGACACACTTCGCCACGATGATGAACTCAAACAAGTGGTCCGGGACATATTCATGCGACTCAAAGTACTTCTCAGCCAAGGTAAGCGGTTTTTTTCTTTTTTTTTCTCCCCGAAAGGCCCGCCAGCACCTTGTCTGACTGACCTGTACTCAAGCATTACCTGTTGCAAAACGAAAATGGGATTCGGGAGCGGGAACAGACCAAGACTCTTTTAGCAGTGTTAGCGCCGATTCCGAGTCGAGTTCGGATTCAGATTCAGACGCCAATGACCATGTTCGACCACGCCAAACTATGCCCAAGATAAAGTTGCTTGTTCGCCAAATATTCGAGCAAATCCAGTCACTATATGACGTCTCTTCTTTGTTACGACGACCAAAAATCGTCGACAGATATATCCGCTCTCTGCCCAAGTCCGGAACCAGAAGCGTGACAGATAGCTTCCCAGAAGAGCTGACACTAAGCGTCGCGTTTGCCATATGGGACGAGAAGCATGTCCATGAAAAGCTACAACAGTGGCAAGGCGTCACCAAGGCTGGGCGGTCTGTTTTGTTTGATGACGAGGATGTTGCAACGGAGATGCCGAGCTCTGAAGACGAATCCCCGACACCCATTCCTTGGCTTCAAGAGCGGCTTGCCAGAGCAAATACCCGACGGCGAGAGCAACTTCACTACTGGATTGATCATCCATACGATCCAAACCAAGATAACCTCGGATCCAACGTCACAGAACCGGAGCTAGTAAAAGTTCAGGTCGTTAAAGATGACGGAAGTCAGGTGTCAACTCTCAAAAAGGACGGCCCCGCACCTCCGTCCCAAGGACCAAAATCTGTCAAGACAACCCAAAGTTTCTCTACCGTCGCCATGTCTGACATCCATGATACAAAGACCAGCGTTCGACCACGGACAGTCTATGCCCCGACTGAAATGGGTCAGGGCAAGGTCAACTCGGTTCCGGGACCGCCCAAGGCAGACGAGGGGAAGAGCACCTTTACATCTCCCTATGGTGGCATGAGTCTCGAGTGGTCCGAAATGCAAAATAGGCAGTCATGGAAACGCCACGTGTTCCGTGACCTGCGTCCCTATGTTTGCACATTTGAAGACTGTCAAAATGGCGGCAAGCTCTACGCCAGCCGTCATGACTGGACCTACCACGAACTGCAGCTTCATAGGCGTGAGTACCGTTGCCGCCAGTGCGACCAAAAGCATAACGGTAGGAAGGAAATGGCCGCCCATCTCAAAACACACTACGGCGACTCATTTCCCGCCGCCCGGCTCAGTATCGCATTAGACCTCTGCGACCGCCAAGTTGACATTTTATCCGCCAAGGACTCTTGCATATTCTGCGGGGACGAGCTACTATTATCGGCACTGCAAGGACATATTGCAGCCCACATGGAAGACATCTCTCTGTTCGTCTTGCCCAGCACTGCTGACAATGGTGATGCTCCCGAGGCACACTCCAAGGCGTCAATTCAGGCATCGTGGACGCGAACGTGGAGTAGCCCCTCCAGGCAAACCAGCATCATGTCTATGTCTGATCCCGAGGACCAAGATAGTGAAGCAGAAAAGGTCATCAAAGAGGAGATAAGCAAAGCCAACTATATACCGGGCAGTTTTCCACCGACCATGGTTACAGCTGTCCGGGTTGGTGACACAGCAGCAGTAAGAATGCTGCTGGAGAACGGGGCGAATCCTGACGATGAGAGTGGCTACCTAACGCCGTTGGCCTTTGCGGCCCAGTTAGGGCACAGAGCCATCGTAAGACTCCTGCTGAACCACGGCGCCAACCCGAACAAGACGAGCCGAAATGCCTCGGGCATGACACCGCTGATGTTTGGCGTAAGGAATGGAGATGATGTAATCCTGAAGATGCTGCTAAAAGAGGGCGCGGAACCAAACGAACGGGATAATACCAACGGCTCGACAGCCCTGATGTACGCCGTACGCGAAGGCAAAGATCGTCTGGTTAAAGTACTCCTAGAGCGGGGGGCCCGGCCCGACGATAAGGACGTTAAAGGTTCGAGGCCGCTGGTCGACGCCATTCGGGGCGGACAGGAGAAGATTGTGAGAATATTGCTTGACAACGGCGCCAGACCCAATCTGAAGGACGACTATGGAGTGACACCGCTGCTACACGCTGCGTGGAAAGGAGACTATGCTATACTAGAATGCCTACTCGATCACGGTGCGGACACGGATGCGTCAGACTGGGAGGGTAACACGCCCCTCATTGCTGCCGTCCAGGGGGGACATGAGGCATTGGTACAACGCTTAGTCGACCACGGCGCTGATACTGAGGCGAGGCATAATGACGGCAACACAGCACTGAGCTATGCCACCGAGAGAAACGACGAAGCAATACTGCAAATCCTCAAAGAAATTCTATCATCGCGCCCAGCACAGACAACAACAGCCAACAGAGCAACCTTTGCGTGTCCACTGGCGCACTGCACGCACCCGGAGTTCAAAGATCGTTCAGATCTAGACAAACACATCGAGGCGGAACATGGAAATATATACATCTGCATATTCGAATTTGCCGGGTGCCGATCAACATTTTCCAACAAAGACGTCTGGAAAAAGCACGTAGCCTCCGAGCATCTGCTCCACGACTACTACGTGTGCAATGAACTTCACCCGGCAACACAGGATCAATCCATGGCTTTCAGAGGCAAGGATCTGTACACTCGACATGTTCTATCCGCGCACATGGGTGCAATACCTCCTGATACCCCCGAATGGGCTAGCCGTCTTCAACGCCTGCTGTTAAGCGCATCCAAGGAAAAACTGCCGCAGCGGGTGCGCGAATTGGGATGCCCCGGCAAGAGGTGTGACCACTGGAGGTTACTAGGTTACCATCTGTGGGACCACCACATGGACCACATTGCTCGCCACCTGGAGGCGTCCCAACCAGTTCACTTTGGAGGACCCGGGGATCAGTCCTTCGTGAAGTGGGCTTCGGATCCTAATGTTGGAATTATTAGGCCTTCCGGTAAAAGCGGCTACGAGTTAAATCCGGTTCTTGGACTTGATTCAGAGTCAGAAAGATGGCCTCCGGCGCCGAGTGGACTACAATAATGCATATCAAACAATCATGCAAGATGTGACTCTTGCGGTCACTCTGACACTAGAAAACGGAAAAACCAGAATTTTGAGTTCCAAGTGTACAGTAAATCCCGATAGCAGTGGTTAACAAGGTGCCAGTTTGTCTACACCAGCGCTTTGATCAAGACTAAGTGAACCAAGATAAGGCTAAAGTAAAGTAAAGTAGAGTAAAGTATGGGGGCTAAAACAAACGGCTAAAGTAAAGTAAGGTTAACTCTCCTTTTTCCCTTAATCCTTTAGTAGCTTGATTTCCTACCTATAACCCTAGCCCTCTATTTCCTAACCCTAACCTTACCTCCTTAAAGCACTTTAGGGTTAGGGTTATATATAGCTAATTAAGGGACTAACGTTAAGGAATAATAAGACCTTGCTTTAACTGGCCTGGATAAGTAAGGCAGCCTGGAAAACCTTTGAAGGAAAGTAAGGGGACTTTGCTTTGCCTTGTTCGGAACCCTGGTCTGCACTACCCGGAAAGAAAAAAGAAAAGAAAAAGAACAAACCTCAATTATCTTCACAACTACAACAAATTATACAGTTCATATTCCATGGTTTGGCATGTTAAATGCTTCACAACTGGAAGGAGCACGGGGTTCTTGCCTGTCAGGGATACTATCCACCCTGCCACCCAAAAAAACCGACAACCTGGTGTGTTCCAGTGGCGGTTGTCAAACCTGTTCCCAATTCCATCATCAACTTCATCACAACATCGACGATCAATTGATCCACCAACCGTCAAGCCATTCACCACCTGCCCAGCATACTTGAACAACTTCGCCAACTATTTCTTTTCCGTCCTGGTCGCTAGTCTAATGTCTATTGCAAATGACGACGACGTTTGTCAGTCCTCTACGACAACCCCCAAACCGGTGCCGGCGTCAACTCCATGCTTCGGTACCTTGGAGTCAAAGGACTCTTTCCCGGAGAAGCGCCTGTCAGATTAATTAGTACATTTGTCAGTAAGACGCAGTACCGGGTTCTCTCACCAGCCCCGCTGCCGGCCAGCACTCAGAAAGCTGCAGTCGCCATTCTGTGTGCACACCCAGCTCCCAACCGGCGACCCAGGAGACTTATTCCGCTCAAATACTGTCAGGCAGGTCGTGTACGGCACAAAGTCCGTCATGGTCGGATCCTCGGGCCTTTGCCCAGCCAGAACCCTGCACAGGGCGACGAAGGTCGCTGCATGTGTGCAAATAAGGACCGTGCGTGGCTTCCTGAGGTCTTCGTCCAGACGGCTGATGAGAGCCGAGAGTACGCGTTCTGATCTGTCATAGAGATCCGCAATTCCCTCGCCATCGGGGTTCGGCACCTCGATGGTCTCGTAGGAAGCAGTGACTGCAGGGAAGATGTCGTGCAGCAGATGGAGAGGAGCTGGCTGTGAATCTTCGGCCCCGTTACGATTCTTTCCGTACCACTCTCCAAGTTCGATCAGCACTCCATGGAAGCCGAAAAAAGGGGGGATGCTGCTGCTTACCCAAATCCAGCTTCAGGCCAGATGTCGAGATTCAGGTTGCTGGCAACGGGCTCAACGGTCTGAACGCAGCGGACGAAGGGACTCGAGACGACCAGGTCGATTGCTTGATTTGACCCCTTCAAATAATCTCGGAGTTCTGCCGCTTGCTTCTCGCCATGTATGGATAGCGGGATATCGGGATACCTTGCGGCGTCGGCCGGCGGCTGTTCTCCGGCCCAATTGGCACGGAACTTGGCGTCATTGTCAGTATTGGCGTGGGGCTAGAAAAGCTTTCCGGAAGACGAAATCAACTTACGCCATGACGAGTAATAAGAATCCTCTTGACTACCATATTTGCGACCGATACTCGAGGCGGGAGTTCACGCTCAGCTGGCGAGTGACAGTTCGCTGAACGACGTCACCATAAAGCGGGGGGTAGCTGACCTTTGCACGTGGTGCATGGAGGTCTCCCCCCACGAGTTGCTGCAGATCGAGGGAGGGCGGCAGAGGATTCTAACTGGCTGACCACTGGCAATAATTGCAGATATCAAAACACTTGCGGGTCTGTCTGGGGCGGAGTGTATTGGAAATGGTCCCCTGTATTTCAGGAATTGCCACTATAACCGTATTGACAGTAGTAATGCCATTCAAATCGACCATGTCCACATACCACCCCAACAAGGCACCATGGAACTGGTGCTAACCTTTGGCACCAGACCCCGTAATATCTAGAACTTACACATATTTTCATAAACCCAAAATGAACAGCTGTAGTTTTTCCACTTGACTTCAAATCTCGCCGTAGTGCCATCCTCATTCCTACGAAGACGGGACAGCTCTGTTGGATAAGACGAGAATCCGAGGTACAGGCTTAGACCAAGGCGGCCCCGACATCTCTCTAGAATGTTAAGTCCAAGGGTTTATAGTAATGGCGATTCATCTCCATGCTTTTCGTGGTGGTCAGGATTGTACAGAACACTCGATTGCTCGACTGCCGGACAACAGAATCTACTAAAACCTGTAAAGTCCTCCTTCAACCCGAAGCTGAAAAGAAAGGTCTAGAACTAGAGCTACAAAACCCAGCCCTACATGAGTATGTTGGTCTACCAATCCTCATGATACATATTATACCCCCAGCCAAGGTGGAAACCAACGTCCTGTTCTCGAACATGTGCTCGAGGTCGTGACCTGTTCTTGATTTGAGAGATTACCTGTGACAAAACCAAGACAGTCAGCCTCTGCTCAAGTTCCCACAATTCATGGATAACTCCCTAAAAGGAAAACAAATGCATCTAGGCGGAATAGAATATGAGGAGTCAATCCGCATTCAACTCGACGACTTGGCCTCCTTCGCCTTTTTCCTCTTGCGTGCGTACCATAATCCAAGCACGGCGGCGATGGTCGAAACGACCGTGCATGCCACCGTGATACCAGCAATCGCACCGGGGGAAGGTGGACCTCCACTGGTGTTGCCCACGTTGACGTTCTGGTCACCGCCTTTGTTGTTGTTTGTATTGGAAACATAGACAATCACACCCGCACTTGTGGTCAGGGGCGTCGCTCCTGGCCCGCTAAAGGTCCCGGTGCTTGGCTGGGCCGGGGAGGTCGTGATTCCGGCGCCAGGAGCTATTTATTAACACAAATGTCAGCAAATAGCTTGCATGGAACGTGAGTCGTCGGAATGGATATGGAACATACCGGCCGTCGGCGTCGGAGGAGGAGCTGTAGTCATATCAGCAGTGGGCGTCGGGGGATTTGGGATGTCGCTTGTCTCGAGGTCACCTGGTCAAGGAGATCTGTTAGCATGTAATGTTTGCTTCATCATATGAGATTTCATTGCATACCATTCGAGTCCATCGACCACTCTTTCATCAAGGAGACGGGTGCGGTGCATGTATACCCACTTTGGCAGCAGGCATATAGTGGCTTCCCGCCTGGGCCAATACCAGTTGTCAGCGTATGGGTGTTAAAGCGATTGTCGCAACATGCGAGGTAATTCGAGTCTGGGGTCCACGATGCCCAAAGATTGGTGTGCGACGGGCAGAATGTTGGGGAAGGGTGTGCCAGGAGGATTGAGTCAAAGGTTATGGTCCCATCGTAGCCCAAGGCAACGGAAGACACCAAGACCCATGCGGCGATGAGATATGAGACAATGTTCATTGTGTGCTATTTGTGAGAGGTGAAAGATCGATCTGTTAGTCGCAAAGGTTTTGGGAGATGATCGAAACTGAACACGACAGACAAGCCATCTGGATGTTTTAACTTGTATCTGAGAGCAGGCCGCTTATCCATTAGAAGTAGTGCCATGTCAGTGGCCTCACCACAAGTAGATATCGAACCTGATCCAACTATCATATCATCAAAGACGATAAGAACCCGAATGGCTCCCCTGATCAGCAGACGGCCCGCTCCGGCCGAATGGCAATCGGCTTCCCAAGCATCAGCCGCAAGCCACACACCATCACCACAGAAGGGGCGTCCAGTTAGGAACATGGACAGCGTAGATGATGCCACTCTCCAGAACAAATTATTGCAAATGTCATGAGATGGTCATGACGTTTTATTCCGCTGATACTGGCCTTATCTCAACTGCCGAGGAGCTTGGGGGGGATCATTGCTTTCCCACGCAACGAAGACTGGAAAGCTGGTGTCCCCTTGTAACATGACTTGCTCCACCTGCATCTCACAAGATCTTATACAACTTCAGTTGATCCTCCTCCGGCTCCGAGTCACACATATCACTAAGAAAAGCGAGAGATAACAGTCGGTAGGCAGTCTCATCGTTATCGCAGGATGCCAATTCCTGTAAAATGATAGTTGTCCACCGAGACTCTGACACAACCAATTCATCGCCAACATTGGCGGCCAAAGAGGGACCGACGAGTCCTGTTCTCGTAAAAAAACAAAAACAAAACACTTTCCCGCATGTTGGACCCGAAGCAAATCGTTTTGAGTCGTTCGCAAACCGGTATCTCGTCGTCAATTGCCAACATGGCGCAAGATGAACTCGGCTGGGAGCAGACCAAGTGCATGCTTGACACGGAAGACCTCTTGCCCATCTCCACACCCCAACCCAGGCAGTAACAGCAACGTCCCGTAATTTTCTTCGCCCTCCCCGAGGCTCCAATTCACCCCCAAGGGCGTCTGTCCGAGGATGTGTGCGAAGGCGTATAGCATGCTCCATCTTCGAGACCACGCTATCCGTGGGAAGTCTTCGTTTGGTTCTGCTTTCCAAGTCTTTATCTCGAATGCGGTGAGCTCTCGAAAGGCAGCGTCACGGCCCATGGTTTACTGCTGCTATGAGACGCGTCATCTGTCTCAGGCCTTCGATGAAAGGCAGACTATTCAGTACTTCGAATATCGTTCTGAAATAGTTGAGTGCTGCATGGATATTGTGTGTGAGATTCTAGTACTTGCGGTACGGAGTAGCTTCGATTTCATGCTGAGGCGCCTCCTTGTAGTGGAATTGGAACATGATGGTGTCGATTGGATAGCCGCGCAAATGCAATTTATTCCCAACAAACGTGGGCTTGTTTGGCGGATGTGATGGTCTAGAAGTAATGATGTTGTCAGCCGTGATGCCCTGCTCATAACTCGAACCAAATCGTGTTTTGGCAAATCGATCCTCAGTAGGATCGTGCGCTCGTTCGGTGACCAGATGGTTCTGATGTAAAAGAGGAGGTAGCGTTGCTTACGTAACTGAACAGACGTGGGGAGGGGAAATTTTCTTGTCTCTTTCCAAACTCTCTTGTGCCCAAAACTCGTAGTCCGCATATATCCCTCATATTGCCCATTTACAAGTCGACATGTCAGCTTCAGGCGCGCACGCCTCCTCGATTCGGATCCGTTATACGGCCCTGTCATTTACAGGTCGTAGGCTTGTATAGACTGCGGGCAGATGTTGAGTATCGAGGAATCAGAATTGATCGTGATCTAAACATCAATCCAAGACGATTCTGTCAAACCCGCATCCTAAAAGTAGTGTTCTTCCACAGCGGCTCTGGGCATCACGACTACTGAATGTTACCCTCACTCGTCTCTCTTGTTGAGCAGGCTTCCTTCTCCGCAGCTCGGCGGATTGTGCGGCATCGAAACCATGGTTCCATTGTGACAGGAGATAGCTTCGACCGGCGAGGCTGCGACGGGTGGCTTTTTGAACAACCTGTGCTCCCACTTCGCGCCTTCTCTCCCCTTAATACGTTACCTAACAATTGCCGAGTGCCAACCTGGGTAGGTCGGATCGTCGGCCGTGGTCATCGTCACCATCTACTTGAAGGCATGTCTGCTCGGAGGTCGGAGGCATCGTCGGCTCGGGTCTTGTCTGCTCAACGGCGATACGGCGTGTCTATCGTCAGCTCGGAGGATTGTTATTGTCGGCTCGATGATATTATCGGCTGGAAGGCATCGTCGTTGTCGACTTGGAGGTATTATCGGCTTAAAGGTACTTTTGACTCGATGTCAGTTTTGTGCGTGAATGCATTAACTTATCTGTTCGCAGTCGTTGTTGTCGTCTGCTCGGGGGAATTGTTTGCTTGGGGGTCTTGTTGGCTCGGAGCTATTATTTGCTCAAAGGCATTGTTTGTTCGAGGGTGTCTTCTGCTCGCAGGCGCCGTTGTCGTCTGTTCGGGGGTATTGTTGGCTCGAAGGCCTTGTTGTGGTCCGCTCGAAGGCACCGTCATCGTCCGCTCAGATGTATCGTCATCGTTGGCTTGAAGGCATTGTTATCGTCGACTCGGGTGCATCGTGCTTGTCGGCTTAGAGGTATTGTCAGCTTGAAGGCGTCGTTGTTGCCGACTTGAAGGCATCGACTGCTCGAAGGCGTGTCCATGGACAGCTAAGAGGATCGTCATCGTCGACTTGGAGGCATCGTCGGCTCGGAAGTATTGTCGGCTTGGAGGATCGTCATCGTCGGCTTGAAGGCAGCCCAATCGTCGTTTGCTTGGGGTGGTCATCCAAGTCTTTTGAAGGCGGGTAGGGTCGAGGTACAACCGCGCGCAAGTTGCAGGCGCCTGACTGACTGGCAGAGTTGACCAACAAGTTCAAATTGCCGAGCCTTGGAGAGACTGGTGTTGGGTTTGGCGGCCTAGATTGACGGGTTGCGTGGTGCTTGTTTGAGGAAAGTGGAAAGACGAAGAGGACGACGTCAACTTGTCTTGGCCAGGGCGAGTTAGCCTTCGTACGGCAGTCGAGAACAGCTTTAGCAGCCTTATTCACCTGGCCAGCAACAGCGCCATATCCGGGTCCATTAGGTAAATTACTTTCACCCACCACGGTCAATTACTTCCAGTCACACCCCACTAACCCCGGGCCACTGTGAAATCTTCCCGCAGCGCGAAAGGTCCGTATCCTCCCTATGACGATGTTCTCCTTGGTATGGATCTGACTGAAATTATGACCATAGTTGTCAGTACAATCCGTATCGCTAGAGGCCGCCTGTCTGCATGTGACTTAGTTATTGGATGGTTGGTGAGAGAATCTCCATGACAACGTTCCGAAAATAGACGCACGTATTCTAAAGCTCTAATTAAGGTAATTCTCACCATTAAAGCTAGAGAACCCTTCTCAAGGTCGCGAGTTGAAGCTGCGGTCCGACGTTGGGAAGGTACTTGAATTGGATCTTTATATGCTTGTAAACCAGGCCCCGGCAACAACTGCACAATGATGTCGACATTGCTCCTCTGGGATTGGAAGGGCGGTGGCGTGAATCTGAATTGACGAAGCAATCAACTCTTCAAGGAGTCGGATAAGAAAGTCGATGCGCTGAAAGACGAACTTCTCCGGGCTATAAATAGAATGGACACAACACTTATTGACATGGACAAGAGACTGTCTAACATAGATCAGAGACTTCTTGAGAAAAGATACTAGAAGGTTCTCATCGTATTATTAGCAGTTTCTGGTCTTACTGGTTGGCAAGGTGGGCGACGACGATGATGATAGTCGTCATCATCATAATAGTCGTCATCATCGTAATAGTTCTCGTTGTAATCATCGTCAACGTCATAATCGTCGTAATCGTCGTGAGGACGGTGATGGTTGGGGTGGTCGTAGTGACCGAGAGAGAAAAGTCGGGGATCGAACCCGGGGCGGGGCACATGCTGGTAAGTAATTGATGCTTCACGGTACCACCGGCCGTGGCGAGGCCCTTTTCGATAGCCCCGACGTCGGGGTGACACTTGATTCCTAGAACATGGGATGAAATGCTGGTCTTGGACAAGAGTTACGTTCTTCCACTTCATCGCAAATACGCAAAAGATTGAACGGAAGTCCATTCTTCGGATGAACGCCAAGCTACTAGGCATCACCACTGCCAGCACATCGGTACATATGAAGATGTTGTCAAGCCTCACGGAATGCCAAGCACAGGAAGCTTTTGACCGCCCCAACAAACCAACTAGAAAAGAAGGAAGAGGGGCCCATCCACACGATGAGGCGACCAAAACGAGCAGCGATCGCTTCATCTGTTTCTCGAAAGAAAAAGTAGCTCAACTGCCGGTGCGGTATATCGACCTGAATAGTACCCTAGCTACTAAGATGCATTCCAATCTACGTGACGAGGTTTACCCAGTTGCTTGTGTTTCCAGTGACATTTATCTCTGAGATCCAGCATCTTGCACGCCATCAAATAGGCGCTAGAGCTGAGGAGACATCATCCCACGCAACCCCAGGTTTGAGATTGCATGGGGCAAGGTCCTAGACCGCGGAAAGCCGTTGGAACACCGAGCCTTGCTTCACACCATTGGGTATCCGAGCAGGCGGCTACCTACTCCCGAACCAAGAATTCGCGCTGTCGCGTGCAGCACTATTCCGCGTAAATACGCTTCACTTTCTCCTCCTTGGTTTTGCCAATCATCACGTTGCGGTCACTTCCTCGAGCTGTCTATCGTCTGGTGTAGCGTTTAAAGACAGCAAGAACACCATGATCATTGCTGAAAAGGGCGATACTCATACGTCATTGATCACACTATGCAAAATTGTTGGTGGTGTCTAGTTGGGGGTTTTATTATTCTTTTTGTGATTGTTTCTTGCTTTTCTAGGGTACGGAAGATCAATCCAAAAAAAAGCACTACCAAAATCCTCCCAAACTTCACGACGAAACTCCACCAAGATCGAGAAGCAAAAGAAGGAAAGACAGGAAGTGAAAAGAAAAAGAAGAGACAGCAAGTAGTATCTAAGCAGACCAAGCCAGAAATTCAAGCGTGATCAATGATGCTCTGCAAAACCAGTTGTTTTTGTTCGTTTTTTCTTTTGTTGTTTTTTTGGGGTTTTCCCTTTCCTTTTCAACAAAAGATCAATAAAAGCAGGCATGCCAGTCGGTGATACCAGCAATCCAAAAGTACTTTACTCAAAGTACTCCCAAACTCTACAAGAAAATTCCACCGAGACCAAGTAGAAGAAAGAAGAAAGCAAGTGAAAAGAAAGAGAGAGAGCGAGTGGAAAGAAAGAAAGAGAGCAAGTGAACAGAAAGAAAGAGAGCAAGTAGTATCTAAGCAGGCAGGCCGAGCCAGACAAGCAAACCTGGGCTCTTAATAAAGCTCTGCAAAGGGGGGTTTTTTTTTCCTTTTTTTTTATTTTAATTTTGTGCATCGCCAGAAGGATTGTTGTACCCAGACTCATCCGGGTCATTGTCAAGGTGCTCAGTGCCACCCGAAGCCGGGACCCGCTGGAGCATAGCCAGTGTGACATATCGCACAGGGCTATCATTACTCTGGGACGACCTCGGGTCAAATGGAGGTTCCCACATGATCTCAGGCTGTCCAGAAGTGTCTGGTGGCGGGGCATTTGGAGTCCCTAGAGTGCCCTGGTTGAACAAATCCGGGTCAACAGGAACTTCGAGTTGGAATGACCCATTGTTTGCTCCAGAATTGTCTGATGGTGCATATTGATCGTAGACGGGGCCGGGGTCATTGACCAGATTCAGGTCATATTGAGCTTGGAATGACTCGATGCTCTGTCCAGAGGTGTTTGATAAGGGGGCATATGGAGCCCCCAGAGCGCCCGGGTTGTTGAACAAATCCGGGTAATCAGCATCCTGGAATGCCTCATTGTTGTCTGATAGTGGATATGGAATGCGGGCGGGTCCGGGGTTATTGAAATTCAGGTCAAAAGTAGCTTGGGATGACCAGCTGTTCTCTCCATAACTGTTTGCTGATGGCGCGTATGGAGTCCCCGAAGCGCCCGGGTTACTGTCGTTGGGATCTGACGGTGTGGCTGCGGTCTGTGGCAGCATATTCGTCCAAGTCTGACCTTGGGGATATACAGGCACCTGTTGCGGCTGGGCCTGGAAAGGGAGCGTAACTGCATAAGGATTGCCGGGTGGAGATCCGTATGCATTTTGTCCTGTATATGTCATCGGAGGCTGCCCGGAAGCCGTTGCTGCATGGCTTGCGTGTAGATTCGGATAACTTGTAAATTGACCCGTAGACATCGGAACACCGGTGGCCGCCTGGTGCTGTGAAGAGGAATGATTCTGTCTGCGGCGCTGAGGAGAAGGAGGGCGCTGAGGAGAAGGAGAGTTCTTGAAGCAGTCAAGCCACCCCCTTTCCTCGTAAATCCTGTATCGCCGGGCCGTGTCCGATTTGTTGATTTCGTCCATAAACGGGACTTTGTAGTAGGAGGAGGCGAAATCCTGGCGAAGCGGGCCATGAAGATACGGCATGTCAATTGGCTGCTGCAACGGCAGCCCATTCTCGTCCGTCAAGTTCAAGGAATAGTAGTTGACAACAAGGTATTCCTTTCCTTCTAACGGGAACCTGAAGGTCATGGTCCTCTTCACAAGACCATCTTTCTTGAATTCGGTTGTATCAGTATGATTTCCAGTAGGGATCTTGTCGTGGGTTTCCTGGGGGCCATGCCTATCGGTGCTGCCCATCGTCTCTTCCCCGGCTTTGGCACGTTCCCTGTACAACAAACTGTTGTGGACACTTCTCGATTGTGACCACTTTTTGTCGTCTGTCCAGCGCAGGGTTCCGGCCGTTCCCGAGGATCTCCTCTCCAAGATGTACACAGATCCGCTTGTAGCAATGCCTGTCTTATCGTCTGGCCGAGTGTAGGTGTTCAGCTTCCCATCGAAACATGCCTGAAGTGTGATTGTAAAGTCCAGTATGTTGCGAAGATAGACACCCGACAAGTTGAACGTGGGCGAGGGAGGATTAGCGGGAACTGCCATTTGTCCAGTAGTAGCCCGGGGATCCCACGGAGCGGTGGTGAACGACGACAAGTTCAAGTGTGAGGTGATCTAGTGTTTTCTGGAGAAACAGAGGCGAGAATGGCTGTTGTGTGTGAAAGAATGGTCTAAGAGGGAGAAGTTGCTGTTCTTTTATACTCTAATAATAATGGGGAAGAAGCAGAAGTTTGTGGGAGCCTCATTTACAGTTCTCATATGTGGAGTATGACCCATAGGGCCATAGATCACTCGCCACCGCTGAGAGATATCTGGTGGCTCCCAGGGACAGTACGGGAGCTCCCGTTGAGTTTGGGCTTAACCTTTGGTTTTCCAGGTAGGAGGATCCACGTGAATACCGCGAATTATTTCCTTATGGATGCGGAGTCCAGTCCCTGTTTAACTACCTACAACCTGCTACTGGCGCCGACGTCTCCTCGCCGGGCTGGCAATTGGATAACGCTACCACTGTGGGCATTCCCCCTTTGACGAGATATCACCTACTGCCGCGGAGGTATACCATTGACCAGGAGGAAGACCATGAGCCAAGGAGTAGCCAATAGATCTGACGATCTGGCAGCACAAGCCGACAAGAAATGGTTGCGTCGCCGTGAGCTTGTTCCCAACTCGGCGGTGATGATGAGTTATCAAGTTGATAATGAAGAAATACGTACTGCGGATCATGTAACTAAGGCATGGACTCCTGGGCACTTCCATACGAGTTTGTCAAAGTTCCACTCAATAACGTTTACGAACGAGTGTCCACAGCCGTCCCCATTGCAACATGGAATTATTGCACAACGGCCGTACCCCGGAAACCCGTAGAATGTTACTGACTGGTTGGGCTTGTTCCTTTTTCCGTGTGGGTAGATCTGGCTGTGGATATGTTTTGGTGGCTTGGGAGGAGACTTCCCTTCACTTGAGCAATAATAGGTACGCAGGCAGCCGTTTTTTTGGTGGTTGACCGCAAAATTACCTTTACATCTGGTGTCAGGGATGGCACCGCTCGTATTTTGCACATGTGATTCAGCGTGATAGCGGCCAATCGTGGAGGATGGGTCTACAAGTCTTTTCCTCCTCTCACTTTCGAGATAATTCCCACACGGGCATTCTCGAGCTCGGTGGTAAAACCCCTGAATGATAGAGATTGTTCGGCCTTGAGCCACTGCGTGATTGTCATTATATGGTGAGTTGTGGGGGAGACTATGAACAGAATGAGGTGGTACATTGGCCCTGACCTGAGCAGGAACGTTGGTCGTGGCTGTTGGGGGTCTGGTACGTCCAACAGCAATTTACCAGGTTGTCGATAATAGATTGGCTGGTAGAGAACTAAGCTCTACTGTTAGTGTCAGAGCTGACCCACATGTATTCTGTAACCCTTTCATATTTCCAACCCAAAGGAACCTTGCAGACTGCTGGGTACCTGGGCCAGAATGAGGATGTTGGAAAAAAGAAGCCTTCATCACAGCTAAAAGATGTAAATCTGATATCATTCGAGAACTCCGAACGAGACCATTACGATTATCCAGGCTATTTTCGACCACTCTTCTCCAAGAGCTTCGCAAATGGGACTGACTGTTCTGCAGACTGCGGAACATTGACCCGCTCTTTTCCCTGCCTTGTAAAAGGCTGTCAAGACCAAAAGGTAAACCAACATGTGGGTTCTTTGGCTTGTAGTTAGCTTTTGATATTTCCCATAACATATCCTTTTCTCTTTAGTTATGAGGTGGAGAATTTACAATTCAATTTGGACCAAACCTAAACTTCAGAACTTTGGTGGCAGTCCGCTTTCTCTGTGGCAATTTTGCAGTCACGAGCCCTGGGTCGGTTGAGGAGCCGAGCGGATTGACTTTGAACACAGTGCCATAGATGGAGGTCTTTGCTTTTGTTGCTTCAATCTTCTACTCCATACTCTGCACTGTGCATAACTGTGGATCCAATGGATGGCTCAGTTGTGCGACAATGAAATTACTTGTACATGACTTCCATGGTGGGTTCAATACGAAAAGTGTCTGACTACCAAGTAGCATGGATTGCTTTACTTACTCCCGTGAGTTGGACTTTGAGTGTCTGGTGGAGCGAACCACGGTTTACAACGCTTCAATCGAGTAACTTAGATGAACAAGGCCGCCGGAACAACCAAGGCGACAACAAGACCAACAACTCCCACGGGTCCGGCCATCATTCCGAATCTCCCCAACGCAGCATCCCTTTTGTCAACATCCTGAGTGGTATTCCCCCCTTGCTGCTGTCCATTGCCATTTCCATTATCCGGCCCATTCCCATTCCCATTCCCATCATCACCACCATCATCATCTTCCTCGCCCCCAGCACTCGGCTCAGTAACCACAAACTGCTCAACCTTGGCAGTCCCGTTGTTCAACGCAAGGACCTGCTCCGGTGTACAAGTAGAATCAACCTGATACACCAAACACACCGGCCCAACAATCGGCTTCTTGGGGACAACATTCTTTATCCCAGATGAGTCCTTGTCTCCCCCCGTCGCATAACCCCCCTCAACCTTTTCCTCGCCCGTCGCAATGTCAAGCCCATTCATGGCCCTGTCAAAAATGGTATACACGACCTTTGGCTGATACGCCCCAACATTATGTCCAGCATCAAACACGCGCGAGAAACTCAATTTCCCAGCTTGACGAACCACTCCCGCACCCTTTGTGCCCGTATCCTCGTCCTGCTCGACCTCGATATCCGCATACCCAGCGCCCTTGAACCTATCCGTCGTCTCTTTATCCCCATGCTCCAAAGTAAGCGAAACAGCCTCCCCGCCAGTCCAACCGCATCGAAAGTCCCGATCTCCATAAACCATGACAATATTCTTGCCCTTTTTCAGCAAAAACTCCAAATCGGTATAATCCAGTCGCGCAAGATCGCCCGTCGCAAAGAAAAGATCCCGAACAAAGTTGCTGCTCATAGTGTGATTGACATTTACACCCAAAGTCTTTTGCACCCACGCCTGATTCCAGAATGCAAGTGTATAAAAGACAGGGTATTGCGTCGGTCTCGTCAATGCAATATCGAACGGATTGAGCAGCGAGTAACCCTCCACTACACCCTGGACATAGGTAAAGCAGTATATCGTTGCAAACGCACAAGCCTGGTTGACCAAGGGATTGGCGCCTGTTTGGAATGGGTCTCCTTGGGGCCCCGCTGATCGGCACGCGTCGATGAGATCGGAACAGCCGCCCTTCATGGTAAAATTCGTCATGGCGGATTTGTAGACATCTTCAGAGATGGCTTGGATATCATATGTATTGTTGTATGCGAATTCAGGATAAAAGGGGACTTGGATCTTCCCGTCGATGCACGCATTCGTCAACCCAATGGTTGCGAGATTGAGAACCTTGTAGGTGGAAGATTTAAGATTTCGGGAACTAATCTTGTCGTTTTGGCGCTCAAAGTAGGCGAAAATCGCGGGGGCATAGAATCCGCCATACGAGTTGCCCCAGATCGAGATCTCGTCGGAGGAGGTCTTGTTGACGTACTCGGGAAATTCTTGGAACCAGAGTTGAGCAAAGTGCCAGAGGAGACGGGCGGCCGAGGCGGTGGTGTTGATTGCGAATTGTGGAGCTGGAGCAGAGATTGTCGCGGGCACGACGGTTATGTTTGTTTGCTTGAAGGAAGAGGCTTCTTCGGGAGATAAAGGGACGAAGACGCGCTCTGGGTCAAGGCCTACGAGGTCTCTGATGCCGTTGGCGATTACTGAGTAGGAGAAGCCTGTGCCGATGGGCTGGTCGATGTAGAGCATGTTGACGTTGGTGTTCCAGGAGTCTTTGTTCAGCGTCGTCGAGTTGGAGTCTGGGTTTACGGTGCAGGGGAAATTGGAGCTCTCGTCAAAGGAAGATTCGCCTGGTCCGCCGGAGATGTAGATTGATAGGGGCGCTTTGGATGGATTGTTGCGCGCCTGAAAGTACCAGAAGAACATCGAGGCGTTGTAGCCCTGGATGGGGACATCGCCGAGGAGAGAAGACGGGAGGTGGACATAGCCGCTGTAGGAGTTTACGCCCGGAGTGGTCTCGCAGAGAGTGTTCGTGGACTTGTAGGTTATTGAGGCGCCAGGGAACTTCTTCGACAGGACGGTCTCGATTTCGTCGGGCTCTGGTCCGGGAACAAAGTTTCGTTGCGCTGTTGCTGGGGAGGTGAGGAAGCTCGCCGTTGCGGCAATTGCAATGGCGGCCCGCATCTTGAACGACTGGAACCGGGCGATAAGAAAAGTGCGATAGGAAATTTATGGTTGGTTTGTGCAGATGAAGTCGTCTGGTGAGCTGAACTGCTGAAGTAAACAGAGAAGAGCTGGAAGCGGGGCAGCCAGTTTTATCTACTGGTCTGCAGTCCAAGCTTGTCCAGCTTCACTCGGATCTTCCCCTCTCAAGCCATCCTTATGAGCTTCCTATTCAGATTGCTCTCCAATTACGTATCTTGTCGTCGTGTGGGTTGTGTTACCCCAAGCGATCCTGCCGCGGCAGGCCGGGTTTAAGCCTCCGCCCGCGGTAGTGGTTGGGGCCAGGGTTCCGAACAAGCCAAGTCTTAAAAAGCTAAGGCAAATCAACCGAATGTAATCCAACCCAAAAAGCCGAAAATACTGTCAAACTAACTCAATCTAGCCAAAGCACTTGACTTGGACTACTTGGACTACTTGAACTAGTGGAATCCCTATATATAACCCTAACCCTATACTAGTTTTTACCCCCTAAAACTGGGAATAGCTTCATTTTCTACCATTTTTCTAGCCATTTAAGTACCTCAAGTTGATCAAATCAACTGAAGTGAACTATTTCTCAAGTCAATTTGGCCTATATTGGTTCAATCTAAGCCAAAAGAGGACTTGGCTTCTTCGGAACACTGGGTTGGGGCCGCGTTATCCCAGCAAACCCCTGACGCATGGTTCCAATATGTTGGTTACGAGGATAAGGGCGTAGCAGTCTTGGCGGGGATTGGAACCAATTAGGACGACTTTCATGCATGGAAGTGGTTCGTGGTTTGCTTTTTGTCATGTATTGGAAGGTGATAGTTACTCTCTATCGGGATGAAAGATGACCGGTATCATGCACGTCTGCTGGGGTCCATAAGGTTGCTTCAGGTCCTGTGTAATCCGAATGCCATTCAATCCTCTGAACAGAAATGACTGCAGAAATTGAGCCTGATACGCCTCATCAGAACTTGTGCGTATATGTACCTCGCCGTCATTGGCTCGGTTGGCTGTTTCCAGTGCTCACTATCCTTCCCTTGTATCCAGCCATACAATACGGAGTAGGTAGTGAGATGCACGGAACCGATTCCCAGTCCGCAAAGGATCGACCTGAAACGTCGTGGTTTATGTTCCCCAGATAGTACGGAGTACGCATCGGTAATTACGCATCCATACGACAGCGAAACTGACGAATCTCTTTTCGCAAAAAGCTCCGCGGGGTTTGGCACGGCGCAGTTTGGTGGTTACAGTACAGACATGGTATGGTATCACCCTGTTACCAATCGGCACCTGCGCCGCCGTCCTGGATCTTGGTTGCCCGGCTAATGTCACCATGATTCCTCATTGCCGCGTAACACAGGACAAGAATACATTTCGAGCATTGATGTGGCTGTGCTACTCCCCGACGCCCCAGCATCAAACGCGTCAACTAGTGTACTACGGAGTACCTACCGGTACTACCTTATTTCAGTGAACTCAGACCAGTGTTGGCCGACTTACATAAGCGGGTAATAACAATACCTTACCTTGACAGCTGGCCGTGTACGCATACGTGGCTCATACTGTAACAGTAAAACGCCCCCGGCCAACAAGCTGTGCGGGTTCCCTGACAAACGCGTCTATTCTTACGAGTCGTTGGAGGCTGCGATTTATGCTTCGACAAAACTTCAATGCACTGCTACTCTGTATCTTCTTTCGATATTCAACGGT
Organism: Rhypophila decipiens; assembly: GCA_033297075.1. Taxonomy (NCBI): domain Eukaryota; kingdom Fungi; phylum Ascomycota; class Sordariomycetes; order Sordariales; family Naviculisporaceae; genus Rhypophila; species Rhypophila decipiens. The sequence goes on along the minus strand of MU858291.1, from coordinate 15,289 downwards.
CAGAGGACGAGCAGTCGCAAGCTCGGAAAATGAAACTGACTAAAAAGTCCTACTACGACAACAGATGCCAGCACGAAGCGGCGCAGTGGAAATTTCCACTTTCCTAAGGATGAAATCCTAGAACGCCGACCTTGAGAAAGAACGGATCCGCATCAATCCTTTCGCGCATTTCCCCGTCGCGAAGCACGTCGACGTCCCAAGAAGAGTGCACGAACCGACCATGGAGAAATCCAGCACCGGGCGAGGCCATCCAGACCGCAAAGTCGCCTGCCAATTCAGCTGTATCGTTTGCGCAATCCGAGTTAGTTTTCGAGGTCAATCAGGAGGTCTGAGGTCAAGTAACGTACGCGTGTCCCACGGCACCTCAAATCCGGGCGGGAATGGAAGGTCCTTGGTACCATCGGTCCTGAGCAGCCCTGGATGATAGCTAACAATGCGCAACTTGTCAGGATCGACATCCTTGGCGATTTGCTGCAGAAGCAGAGTGCCCGAGTTCTTGGTCAACGAGTAGACCGGAACAGGCCCACACGCGATGTAGTCCCAGATTCCCGCCGTCGATACATTGATGAGGACCTAGACCGAACGCGTGAGTACTTGTCGGTGCCGAGTTCAATCGTTCAACACGATCAGCAATACGATATGAAGGGGGGGTGGTACATACAGCTGGTCCTTTGCCAGATGCGATCGAGACTTCAGACCTCTTGCTGTTCAAGTGCTTCCAGAACGCCTCGGTAAAATCCATGAAAGCGAGAACGTTGATCTCGTACATCTCGCGCACCAAATCCGCCCCCATATCAAGAACGCTTTGCAAAGGGGACGGCCGACCGTGACCCAAAACGAGCACATCGACAGTAATTCTCTCCTTTGCGATCCAATCCCACAGCGCAGCGACGCTGGCTCGATGCGTCACATCAAGAGGTCGGACATGAACAATCTCGACTGCTTGAGGATTTTCAGACTTGAGTTCAGCAGCTGCTTTCTCGAGGACATCATGACGACGTCCGACTAGGATAAGACGCGATGCTCCGGCTTTCGCGAACTGCTTCGCAATCATGAAACCCACCCCTGCACCGCCTCCGGTGACGAGAACGGTCTTTCCGGCTTGCGACAGGGATGCATTGTGGGAAGCCGAGATGGCTGGGTAGGTGTCATTGTGTAGAAGGGGGAGTGGGGAGACCCGAGTTGAGGATTGGAACATGTCCTTGTCGACGGGAAGGTCGGTGAGTCCCATGGTAAGGTTGGCGGTGGTAGATGGCGAGGAATAGTATGAAGGGAAAGCATATTGAAACGGCTCTAACGACCAAAGGAGGCGAGGTTATATAAATATTTGGACGGACACATGGGCTGTCCGAGGAGTCCGAGCCTGTTAGGTCACACTAGATGTTGTTGAACCTATTCGAGACCTTTGACTGGCTGGAATTCCACTGATAATATGCCGGCGACGATTTGATTCGTCCATTTTCCACCGCCATTCACACTGACTATGGACCACCGCGGTGACCTCGTACAGGCATGGTCACACCCGTACCTATACGGCCCCCGGATATGGCGCGTGCTGTGATTCGTCAGGTTTTCCGCCGCTAGTCCGCCCCCTGTCTTCTTAGGTGAGCCTCAAGGTCCCACATCGAACGACATCTGTCGTGCTCTGACATTCTGTCAGTAGGTTCAGTCCTCGATGTTTCATTGGGTCCGAAATATCTGATATGAGCACATATCATCTGTTTGGAGCATCTCAACAGCCCGCCATCTCGGATCACAATGCCACCTTCATCCACTCCAGCAAGCCGCAACGCGTGCGTGGCATGCACTCTGGCCAAGAGAGCCTGCGATCGACATGCCCCCCGATGCGGGCGTTGTGTGGACAGACTTCTCGAATGTCAATATTATGGAAAATTCAGGCTTGATAGGACGTTGGTCGGACGGACGAGGAACAGACCAACATTGCTAGCTCCCCGACCGACACACACACAACTACCGCAAGCAAACACGACACCAGACACGGGAATCCCGGAGTCTGAAAGCATCCAATGTGAAACTGAGTCGCTCTTTGACCCGACCGAGTCCCTCCTTGCCCCACCAGTTGTTTTCCCGACATGTCCGGACATGCCGTTTCTGGAGAGTCCCAACTCCCTGCCGAGCATTGACTGGCCAAATACTCACTCAATAGAAATTCCGCCACCAATATTTATTCCCACACCACACTACAACCACCACGCCATACCGCCAAACATCCTCTCCGAACAAGGCTGGTTCCTCAACCCCGACTCCTGGGAAGTCAAGCGAACGTATGTTCCCTCACTCGCCGGCGATCCGCATTCCATCTTCAGAGCATTCGTCAAGTCTGTCAAGGCGTGGCTCGGGGACTTTGCGACAACTGGCCACAACATCTTTATCCACCACCGTCTCTATCATTCTCCGAGAGTCCGAGGCGGCATGCTAACATGCCTGCAAGATGCCTGGCTAACGATCACCGCCTATCTCGCCAGGACAGACCAGACTGAGGAACTGATCCTTCAGATATTGGATGATAGAGCGGATAGACTTTTGTCCGAGCAGCATTTCATCAACCTGCCGCCGGAAGAATTGGATATCCGAGCCCAACTTGCCCGAACCCAAGCCTTGCTGATATACACCTTTATCCGTCTTTTATACGAAAACCCGCCTGAGCAGCGGACCAAGGCTTTGAGTTCCCTTCCCGTCCTGTCAGCCTGGTGCCACTCACTGTCTGACGCAGCTATTGCCCAAGCACCCAGCCTCTATCTGTCCTCTGATTCGTCGCTCGTTGACCTCAACAGTTGTTCGGCAACTCATCAAGAGATCGAACAAATCTCTTTATGGCATGCCTTTATCGTCTCAGAATCCATCAGGCGCACTTGGATGCTGGTATCTTCTGTTTTGCGGATCTTCAACCAGCCACAACCACCAACCAGCGGCCTTGATTCCATGGACCTGACGACCGTCACACAACACCGATGTCTCGGGTTCTTGAGCTTCACTATCCGCGCTGGATTATGGGATGCCCAGAATGCCTTCCAATGGGGAAGATTACATTCTTCACGGGCGTCGTATCGCAAGGAGGGGCATCCAAATGATCATACCCTGTACCAGCCAAGTGGCAGTTCTCAAGCCGCCTCGACTGATGAAGGAGACCGGGTTCCTTCAGACGGCAGGCTATGGAGTGAGTCCAAACGAACGATTATCACAACGTTCATCCAGGACACGGGATTGGATCCAAACATGGACGGATCCAACACACGCCATTGTGCTAGTGATCAGGTTTTGTATAATGCCGAAGCAGCATCAATGTCTGTCACTCCTGTTTTTCTCGAGAGTGTGGGCATCCTGGACAAGATTCTCGATGAGACCACGCCGGAAGACGTCGACTCGTGGACGAACCAGATCTTGAGGATGGTGCTACCCAGTGAGAGGATTGATCGTTGGGCCAGCAAGATGAGAAACGTGGGCTCTCAAGCGTCGCTTGGGTCGAATAGCTGAGCATTCTGCTCGAGACGATTGAAGAATTGATACATGGATATAGTTGATGGGGTTTGGAGAAGAATGTTTCCCGTTCGACTTGAGGAATCGAATTTATGTTGAGTGAAAGTGGGACGAGATCAAGAAATACAAAAGCCCTAATCAATTTGGAGCGCTGTTCCACACAGATCAAAGGGAGAAAGAAGTTCGTTGACTTGGAGGCAAAAATGGATGCACCCGGGATCGATCCGGGGACCTTTCACAAGGAGCACATGTCTTTCCTAATGCTAGGAGAGAATACCATGCTAAGCGAAAATCATACCACTAGACCATGCACCCTGTGTTGAGCTGACTCCATCCCGTGGGGGAGTTGGCTGTTGGCTGCTGATGACGAGCAGCAATAAATAGCGTTCTTAAAGACCGGGCCGTCGCGGTCTTGTGGGGTCGGGCGGAATGAAGGAGTTAACACCCAGGAGATCGCTCGTCACTTCCCTCTCCGAAAGATTAACGCCGGAAGTTTGTTACAAGACTTCAACACAGACATGTTGAAAGTTGCCACGTTTCCATGTACTCTTCAACTTTCTGGCACTTTGCTGTGCTTGCACTAGGCTAACAGTGAACGGCATTCGTCGATTAATAAAAGTTTGCCCCTGCTTGCTTGTTCTCCTGTCACGGCCTCTCAACGCCGGGTCCCCATCACAACCTCAAACACCCAACGACATCAGCATTGTGTTCTTAATTCCGAGAGAAATCAGCAGCCTTCCGGACGGACCTCTCCTTCACAGCGTTTTGTCTCCAATGTCCTCTCACGATGTTGCCTTCTGTGCAACGCCGAGTTATATTTCGGGACCGGCGACAATGTCCACATCCTTCCTCCACTACCACCTCATGACTCCTCAGTCAGCCCAACAAAAACAACCAACACAACGGCGTAGGCTGCCGTGATCCCCAACACATCCTTGCGCTCGCTAACAATCAACGAGACCAGGAAGCAAAAGATAATGATGCTAGTAGCCGTCACAGTCAACCTTTTGTTCGTAGTATCCCAGCCCGCCAATATCATGCCAAACATGGGGAAGACGAAGAAGAATGAAGTGAAAGATGCCAGCAAGACTCATTCAATAAACCAAGCAAACTCGTTCTTTAAGCGTGCCTTTTGATCGCTCTTTGCACTCCTGCGATGAGTAACAATTCCTGCCGTCGATACATCCCACAGCACCTCGTCCATTAGTTCCCGATCTTTGCCGTTGATCCGCTCGTCAACAAGTGACCATTGTTGGTGGCAGTCACTCTTTAACCGGTCGAAATTCTGCTGTCCTTGTACTGGGCCAAAATTAGCCGATGCTGTTGCCATGTTGCGGTTGCCATGTTCTCGATACCGAAGAAGCAAATGGCACGAACTGTAAGCCGCCATATTCTTGTCAAAGTTCGTGTCACCCAGGGCTTTGCACTTGAACTGGGCATCCCTCACATCATTGGCCAATTGGTACTTCAACTCGCGAAGCCTGACCAACTGCACTTCCTCAAAGTCGAGTTTGAAGCCCTTGCGACTGGCGCCGAATACCTTTGGGCGCCTGACCGACATTTCTCGTATGAAGTCATATCGCTCTCGAAGTGAATATGAGGTCCCGGTTGGGGCATAACAGCTACCATGCGGCAACTGGTTTGACCCAAGCGAGAGTCCGGCGTTGGATGAGGTGGTAGGTCCATTATTTTGTGCGCTTCCCCCGGTGTGCTCTTGTAGCCGCAGTCGCCTCTATAACTTGGAGGGGTATGGGCTCGCCATTCATCTTGTCAGTTTGATTTAGTTTGACAACAAGCCCAATCCCCAACGACGCGACGTGTGATAGTATGTTTGTTCCTCTTGGCAAAGTGGTGATTAATTTAATTTTAGGCACCAGGTCTGATCTGATAGCCCCTTCAGCCGCACAGCGTACCCTAACCCTGGCCCCAGACTAATAATGTTCGTCTTTGGAGATGTTCGCCTTTGGAGATGATCGCATTTTAAGATTGCTATGGGGTAACCCGTACATACATATCATTATCTTCTTGCTTCCTTCCTTTCTCGTTTCGGAGTTCCAGAAACTCGAGGAGTCTTGCGGTTCAATTGAGAACAGCAAAAAGAAGGGGAAAAAGTGCAGATAAGCTCGCTCCCCAGCAATGGATCGAACTGACGATGTCTTGCAGCTCGTACGGCAGAGTACAAAAAAAGGAAACAAAATTCCAGGTGGAAGCCCACCCCCTTGGATGACCTAAGTCTCCCTGTGAATTCTTGGACTATCCTCTAACTCCGGTAAGGAGGAGGATAAAGTGTAAGGTCCGCTTCGACAGATCTTAGAATCCTCCGCTGGGAGCCAGCCTGGTATAGATATTTGGGCGGAGCTCAGACAGGAAAGAGTTTCCTGGACCTCACGTCATATACCACTTAGCCACACTGACGAATGAATTTTAGTTGAAAGGTGGTCTGGCAACCGGACTCATTTACCCCCAACCATTCCAGACAATTGAGAAGTCCGGGAAACAGGACACTCTTTGCTCAATAACCCCGGCCACGCCGACACACCCTCCCGTCGATGCAGACCTTTGCCTTGTTGTCCAACTCGTCCAGCTCAAGCTTATCGACTTGTCGTTGCACCAGGGCTCCATGTCGGCCGCGAGGATGTACTGGCCCGGCGCGTTGTTCCAGGTCTCTGAGATGAGCAGGGCGGCGTCTTGAATCTGGAGGTCGTCCACGAGGAAGCCGGTGTTTTTGTAGTCTGGGTTGTTCTCGTCGCCCTCGAACCCTCCGTCTTAGAGGAAGTTTCCGTTCTTGAGCGTGGTTGTGAATGTGGCCAAGGCCGCCGTGTAAGACGGCGGCCTGCATCTCGACGACCGACTTATACCATTCCTTGACGAGCGTGACCTCCAGACCCTTGCCGATATCTTCGGGTTCTGTTTTGCCCGCCAGGTCCTTGAGTATGGTGACGCTGCTGGTACTCCCAGTCGAGGTCAGCGCCTATGAAGCCGTACGTCTCCATGTATCGGATCAGCGATTGGATGAAGGCGGCCCGGTTCTAAGGCGTCGACGCCATGTCACTCCATGTCGTATGCGTGGCACTGGTGTTGTCGCTGAAGCCGTACCCACCAATGGCGATACCGGTCTTGAGGTACGGCGCCTGCAGTGCCGTGAACTCGCGCATCAGCTGGACATCGCCGGGATCAGCCGGCACGACCCAGAAGGTCGCTGGGTTCATGCTGGCAAAGGTATACCCCGTGGAATCAATGTCTGCCGGCCGGACCTTCATGCAGACCCGGTCACCCACGTTGTATCTCTAGTAGTAGCCGATCGGACGACGCAGCGTGTACCACTGCCGGTGCCGCACGGCGGCGGCGGGACAATCTTGCAGCTGCCAAAGCCCTCTTGGGAGGACCAGTCCAAGGGCCAACGCAGTGATTGTGACTTGTTTGGTAATTGTCTGTGTAACCTTGCCGCGTATGCGCGGGTCCAGGAGCCTCTCATATGACCTCGAAGAGCTCATCTCACTCACATCATCAAGTTGCTCATTCACCTCGTCAAAGTCCATCCGCCCAGCCACACAAGTCAATCCCACCATCTTATACTTGCCCGCCTTAGTAGGTCTCAATATTACAAATATCGGTAATTTCCCCTCGTGGCCCGATGATAACATCGTTTCCAGCTGTGCGCGCCACCAAGAACCAGGTAAAGTAACCCTTAGAAACAAATGAAAATACATCTCTTGGGTAATTGGCTGTATCATATCATTTAAGAAGGCTATAACCAATCTTTCAACGCGTGTAGGTCGATCCATACCCCACAACTATCCCAGGTCGACCGCGCTTCGTCGGGCGCATTCGGCCTCCGATACCGCCTTTTTTGGACCGGCTGACGGTGCCATTTTGCGTCGTGTGATTGTCTGACTGTATGGCTAACCGATTCTTTCCGGCGGCACGGTTTACTCGGACCGGCCGGTTGGGGCTGTAATTGCGGATCTGCGTCAGCTGTCTCCGGAGAAGGAGACTCAGACCGGTTGGTGTTGTAATTGTGCGTGGTCTGATTGGCGGATCCTTCAAGGTGTGGTGGTGAGCAAAGTCCTTCCACATTGAAAATAATTCCATTTTTCTCTTGGTCACCTGGAATCAACTGACGTGGCGGGTGCTTCACTTGTGGCACATAAGCCGTGTCGATTATGGAAGCATGGCGGCCTTGAATCAGCATCTTGTTACCCTTTTGAGCAACTTATCCTGGCTTGGTAACCTAATCCGGTCAGCAATCAATATACTGACCGTATTTGGGGTTTCACAGATTCTTTTATTATCTCCATGTCAGACTCACGTGGGGGTTCCTTCACCTGTGTTACCTCAGCTAAGCCCTATCCATCCCAGAGGCATGGCGGCGGTAAATCAGCGTCTTGACACCCTTTCTCCGAGCTCAGCCTCATGTCATGGGAGACGGCTTAAACATATTGAGCCGACCAGTTACGTAAGTGGGCTACAGCGACTTCCTCGGCATCCTTTTCATCGCCATGATATATTCTTAGACGCTGTCGGGACCGAGGATGATTCATGAATATAAGAGTCGCTAGTCGCGCTCGTTTCCTCTTGGCCAATTCCTGCCCTCTCTCTTACTCTATACATTCCACTATCCATTCTTGTCTCGTCTCACAATCCCATCGTTATATCAAACACTTCATATCAACCACTTCATATCAAACACTTCATATCAAACACTTCGTATAAATCCCAACGCCTTTTAGCCACCATGATCCCCCCACTCCCCAAGACCGAGGAGCCTGCGGTATACAACACCAACTACATCCTCTACTTTAACAACCTCGCTCTCGACCTCAACCGCCTTTCGCATTCCTTGGCCAGCGCCCCCCATGGCGGGCCTGCCCTTTCCGCTCGCGTCCTCGGCATTGTGCATCTGGCCATTCACGATGCCTACTTTGCTATCCACCCGCCTGCCGACGGGGCTTTCACCACTTACCTGTCTGAGCTGCCGCCCCTGAATGGCGTTACTGATGCCCGCCAAGCCGTGGCCGGTGCGGCTATTACCGCCCTTCAGACCCTCTATGCGACGCCCTCGACAACCACATCCACCGTGACTACCTTTGCCTTGAAGCAGTTCATCACCAAGGCCGCGGACGGGTTCCCGAAACTCGACGTGCGCTCGCCCAGCTTTCAGTTTGGTGTTGCCGTTGCCAGAGCAATCCTGGATCTTCTCCTTTACCCCGGCGAGCCGGGCGCTGACCAAGGGAACTACCAACCTAAAGAAGGGCCGTACAAATTTCGCCCCGAGGTCAATCACCCAGTCCGACTCGTCCCCAACGACGTCAACAACCCCGACGGTCCCAAGCACGCCGAGCCGCTCTACTACGGGCCTCTCTACGGCACCCACACCAGGCGGGTCGCCGTGCAGATGAAGGTCAACGGGCAAGACACGGAGCACATCCTCGCCGATCCGCCAACTCTACTCTCACCCAAGTCGGAGGATGTCGAAGAAGACCTGGACTCTCTCCTCGACGCCGTCAGATCGGGCGCCACTGTCACAGATGCCCGAGCCCGTCGCTCCCCTGCCCGGCTCGCCACAGGGTACTTCTGGGCTTACGACGGCACCAATCTCATCGGGACCCCGCCCCGTCTCTACAACCAGATCCTCCGCAAGATCGCCTACACTCATCGTCCCGTCTCCGAGGACGTGACGGCCGAAGCCAACAACGCCGACTTTGCCCGCTTGTTTGCGCTCTGCAACGCCGCCATGGCCGACGCCGGCATCTTTGCGTGGAAGGAGAAGTGGACGTTCGAGTACTGGCGGCCTCTGAACGGTATCCGGGAGCATCCCTCCGGCTTGGGCGATCCCTTCTTCCAGACGGTGGGAACACCCGAGACCAACAGAAACGCCACCTCATTCAAGCCGCCCTTCCCCGCCTATCCGTCCGGCCACGCCACATTCGGCGGCGCAGTGTTCCAGATGGCGAGGCTCTACTACAAGCACCGAGACAACCTGGACTTTCCGGTCGATGGCCCTGACAACATCGAGGTCGACTTCGTCTCGGACGAGCTCAACGGCATCAACAGGGACCTGAGCGAGCCGTACGACGCAACGCGGCCCATCGAGGAACAAATTGGGACGGTGCGCACACGCTACCCCATCAAGTTCAAGTCGTTGTGGTCCATCATTCACGGGAACGCGCTGTCTCGCATCTTCCTGGGCGTGCACTGGCGGTTTGATGCATTCGCCGCCAGGGATGCTCTGGTGCCCAACGTCGACCCCCAGCCTGACATGTCCCCGTACATGTTGAACCCCGATGGTTCGACAAAGTACAAGGCGGTGGAGGAGGTGAGGTATGAGACCATGGGAGAGCGGTCCGACCGCCCGGGCGGCATGTACCCCATTGGCGGTGTGCCGCTGGGGCTGGGAATCGCCGCGGATATCTGGGAGAGCAACTTGCGCCCGACGCCGGCCCACTTTCAGCCCGCTTAGGCGAGACTGGAATCCTGGCTGAGGTTTGTCAAGAGGTGGAGCGAGAGGCATGTGCCGGCACATGTTATAATCAGCGAGTGGTTTCATAGATGTTAATTGGTGGCTGGAATAAGAACTAGAGTAATCTGCCTTACTTAAACATTTCTCCACGACATTCTGTGACGATGATATGCGGCACAGACGCGAATTTCACCCAAAGCTAAACTAGAAATTATGACACAAGTTCTCTAAGTGACCCCATCGCAGAAGACGATAACCGAAAAACAGATTATGCGGCGGGCTATCGTATTGGACATCCGCGAGGTTCAGACACCCAAGAGTATCAGCAGCGCCGCCTTCTTGGCCGAAAACAACTCCACAGCCTTCCGGACCTCTTCGTCAAGACCTTTGGTCTCTGAGCTCTTCTTCGAAACCTTAATATCATGGCCATAACATCTTCCAACCCAAGCCCCACGGGACAGATCTTCAGCGAGAGCTTGTTCGTCGGTCGAAGAACGGGGTGTCCAATGAAGCTCCACAGTACAACCACGGGCAGCCAGACGTTTAGACAGCTCGACCATTCTGATATCGATAGGGCGTGTAACATCGCGCTCAAACTTCGTAATAGACTCAGCTTGGATGCCCGGTGTAATCTGCTCCAGGCAATTCTCAGAGCTGACGAATACACGCACAACAGCCCGATCAAACTCTCCCATTCCAACGCGCGCAAACTGCTGTTGCTGTTCCAAGGTGTGAAGGGAGGAGGAGGGAACTCGCTTCTCGACCTCGCGCACGGCTGCAGCCAGGGCCTCAGTAATGGCCATCTTCTCAAGCTGGACAACCGAGTAAGCCTCTTCGACCTGGAAGGCCTTGCCACTACATCCGTAGCTGTTATACTTGCTGGTGACAACCGCGTAGCCACCGGGACGTGCCACTCCAGTGGGAATCTCCGTCTTATCATCGCGCATTTGCAGTGATCCGTCGACAAAATAGTCCAGTCGCTGGCGGCCCACATGATCCACACTGGGTTCCGCAATGACCTGTCTAGCAGTGCGGATGGCATAGTCCTCTATCTGCGTGAAGACAGTCATATCGTGGGTTGGAAACGGTTCATGACTGATTGGAGAAGGGACATCGGGTCCAAACGACAGATCTTGTGCCATCTTGAATAGATTCGCTACGTCCAAATGAAAATGTCAGCACTTGACACAAAGTAAAACGCGTCCAGCAGTCTACAGTGACACATCAAAAGACCTGCAGAGACGAGCCACCGCGACCATAATGATGCGTCCAAAGGGCAGCAAGGATGTGTCCAGACTGCTGTGTCGACGACGGGTTGAAACAGAGCTAACAATGCCTAATTGCTAGAAATGGATAGGTGTTTTGAAAATTGCTTACTGACCTTCAAAGCTTCACCTTAGATGTTTGGCGACGGATTGATGCGAGGCTATTTCGATTTTGAAGGATATTGACGAATTCGTGTTGTCGGAAGAAACAACGGTGGAAGAGGTTCTTGGAAGGAGAAAATTTCGCGTTTGCTGTCAAAATATCCGAGGCAAGTTTTCGTTGAGCTGTGATCTGTGATCTGAAGTTCTGTATTTTTATACCCCGCCCTACTTGCTCAGCAATGTAAACAGACAACGATGGCCATAGCTCCAGAGCTTCAAGCTTAATGTCCCTCCTCTTCCAAGCTCCCCGTGCTCACACCAGGCCGGTTGTTCCTTCTTCCAACACCATTTCCTGAAGGGTAAGTCTTGCGAGGTCCATGTGTGAGAATATATATATAAGGGGGAATTGCTTGGCGTCAATTACGGATTTGTTTTTGGCGTTATAGTTATGAGCCCGGAGTGTAGATTACTTAATTAGTAGTTAACCCACTCCAAGAAACTAGACTCATTAGACTGTGCTATAAATACAAGGGTCTCGGTTCAATCCCGAGATAACTTGCTTCTTTTCAGAAGAAATAGTTTTTTCAGAGGAAATAGAAGTACAATATATAAGAGCTAGTCCAAAGTACAGCTATCATTGACAAAGTCAACGAAGTCTAGGGGGTGTATAAGAATGTACATATAAGGGGGAATTGCTTGGCGGCAATTACGGATTCGTTTTTGGCGTTATACCATATATGCCAAGATAGCTTATGAAGGGAAAATGCATAGTGTACGTATTATTACTCATTAAGAGTGCGAGGAGGGACTGGAATGCGATTATGGATAATTTGCGCCCCAAGAGGTGGAAGTATTGGCCCTGTGGGGAGATGAGTAAGAATTGAATGGTTGATGCCGAGATGGTAAGAGGCATTCGGCAGGGCTATTAATCATCTCATTTAACTCAGACCACGACTTTGCCTTATCTAAGTAGTGAATCCGGCTTGACAGCTGGAATTTGAAAATGGCCAACTGGCACTTGAATCGGGACCAAGGCTAAAGAGTAAGGTCTTTGCATTCTCTTGGGTGCTAGTTCGTGATCTTTGCTACGGACAGTTCACATATACTAGTAGGGAAATTTCAGCTTGGAGAACCATGAGTCGACAGCCCTCGTGACCTTGGCATCCAGATCCCGCGTCTCCTCGCTCCTCTCGGCCAACCGGAAGGGCTCACCGCCATACATAGCATTCCATCATTTTTTGGAGAGGAAGTCCGCCATCTTATGCTGGGGGGTGTCGTTACGGGGCACCCAATGCAGCTCCACCACGCAACCACGAGCCCACAGGCGTTTCGACAGGTCGTTGATGACCAAATCAATAGGACGAGTGTGGTCGCGATCCAAACAGCCAGTATAATCTCCCTGAACGCCGTTTCTAATCTGGGTGAGGCTATTGGTGGCGTCGACAAATACCCGAACAATGGAATTGTCGTATTTGGCCTTCTTCTCAACTTTCTGGACGGCCATGGCCAATGCCTCAGCGATGCCCATTTTCTCACACTGAGTAACAGAGTACGCCTCCTTGACCTCATAAGCCTTGCCCGCAAACCCCCAGGTGTCTTCACCTGTAAGGCCGCAAACGACGGAATACCCTCCAGGACGCGCGGTTCCGGTCTTGAACGTCATTTGGCGTCGAGGCCTTTTGATCCCAGGGGCAGGCTTTTGATGTAGCTGAAGCGATCCGTCGCAGAAATAGTTGAGACAATAATTCCCGTCTTTGTTGATCTTGGGCGAGTAGAGGACAGTATTGGCCGTTTGTGTAGCGACACCCTTTTCGCTGATGATGACGTTGATCTGGTGGGTAGGCAGTTTTTGCGAGGGCGGCGATGCCGGGTGGAAGGGACTCGTCCAGTCGAAGCCGCTTGATGCGCTCGCGTGGACAGCCTGGGCCGGGGGTTGCTTTCGCTTCGGAGGCATAGTAAATTCCCAGCCTATGCGTTAAAGAAACTGTTAGTATGTGTTACAAGGTCCGCAAATATGCATTACCTGGCCTGAAGTAAGGCGGGTGGGGGAGAAATGACACGCATCCACAGAGATGCGAATAGGCCGACAGCGCAGGCACGCAAGACGTTGGAGAATGGCCGTTGGGGCCTCTTTTCCAAGAAATTGGACAGGTCTCGATGAATCCTTACTCAGTTGTTTGAAGTTGAATGGCTCGAAGTGAAGGTTGGCTGCCGCGCGATAAGAACTATCGACTGAAATTGTCGGCCGCAATCGTTGCTGAAGGAAGAAAGTTGTCAGGTCGTCGGTTGAGAATTGTCTAGGACAAGGAGCTCAGCCAACCCTTTTCTGAACCCCGCGCCACGTGCTTTTGTTGAGCTGTGATCTGAACTATTTTTGAAGCCCCACGTTGTCTGCTCAGATGTAAACACGGCCATCCAGCCCTCCCAGGGAGCTTAATGAGCTCTTTGGTTTCCCTCTGTGGCACAAGTCAAGCTTCCAAGGCCAGGCCAAACGTTCCATCACTTGGTATTCCGTGCCGCCCAATTCTGAATAATTGTTCATCTCCTATCTGAATCTACGTGCATGAAGAATCAAGATAAGCTCGTCCGAGTCGAAAACAACAGAAAGACAATGAAACTCAGTTCTGCCGAAAGGTCTCGGGACAAAGCCGCATTACAGGAATTGAACGAAGGGAAATTGGTCGTATTGCTGGTTCTTGGGTGCTTAAAAAAAGAAAACGGTCGCCAAAACATTACCCCCAACATGGATTGAACAAGCACCCTTAATAGCATGTAAAAGTTCTTTTTGTACAGAACGTATATTACCGTATTCAAAGTACAAGCGACGGGAGCTCTTGAGAAAGCCAGGGCAACTTATAGAAAACAAAAGTTGCTGGGACAGGGCAAAAGATAAGAACTTTCTTCTGGAAGAGAGGAAAAAAGAAGATGATTACTACCCTATCTTATTGATTCTGGGTCTCCAGGTCTCTCTCGGCTCAAGAGCTTTTCATCTCTCGGTACAGAGCACTCACGGGAGAATGCCCTTTGTCATTGTATGATACCAGAGGTTCAGGCCGGGTACGATGTTACGATTACCAGTTAAGGTAATTATTTTGTTGTCTACACTCATACCACTGAGCTATGGCTACAGCAATCTTATTGAAAACTAACACCAAAAAGCAGCCTGATAAGCCCCAGAGCGGGGCAGTTCGTTTGGCGGGCAAGCTAGGACGGTCCTATCCCTCCTGATGGCCATAGCTCCAGGCACGGGAGCTTACATGGACGCCCTCTGCACTGGCTGCACACACAGGTGAAATGGTCCAAGGTGAAGTAATTGAGATGCGTCTTGGTGATAGCCATCATCTTCGTTCACCACAATACCGCTGCAATGCGAAATCCGTCGACTGGTTACACAAGCGTGACGAGGCTGGGCGCAGATCACGACCATGATCACGATTGTTCTAGCCAAAGACTACTATGTAAGCTTCCTTTGTCCAGGCCAGATCCACACCAATCAAGTATCGGTGGCACGAACGCAGCATCGTGGATAATTTCAAGAAAGTGCAGGGTTACTATACCTTTGGCACCCACTGCATCTGGCATTAGATAGCTGTCCAACGCTGTATTTCTACATGAAAGACGCTAGATTCCAAGCCCCACCCTTCTGTCTCAAAGAATAGAAAACAGTGAGGGTTGAGAGGATGGGGATTTGGACACCAGACGAAGGATAACAACTGATTTCAAAACAAAAGTATTTAAACTTAGATGTTGTATATATCTATCTATTACATATTCAGCCTTTAAAAGCCCAATCTTGTTCTTATTTGTTCCCTGTCCCGTCTTCTAGCCTCCTCACGGTCTCGTCCTGATGGAGAACTAGGCACAGCATAGCTGTCACGGGCCACAGCCTACTACCACTATGCCAGACGACCCAAAAGGGTACTATGAACTGCTTGCTATGCAGTTCTAGTGTAGTAGACTATAT
>MU858290.1:0-49738 GCA_033297075.1 Rhypophila decipiens | reverse complement strand
GGTGGTGGGGCATGGGATACGTCCCGAAGATTCCAGCTTAGAAGTCATCAACGTGCAGTGAAACACCAGCCAACGTGCGGGGATGCTGCCTCATCCAATTTGGTCAGGTGGCTTGGATGTCTGGCCTTTCTTAAATTCTTATGGTCACATCAGTTCACAAGAACTTTTATTGGAGGCGCGTGGGTGTTTGAAATGCAGTCTGGAAGCCGGTGACAATAACGTGCCCAACCAGGAAGTTCATGGCCTCCGCCGACGTCTGTGGCCTTCCCATGTCCACACCTTCCATTTCGGTACCACAGGAAAAAGCTTTTGCAAGATGTATGTCGGCAATCATCATGATGCAATCCGATCTCCAAGCGAATCCTCCCATTAACGAGGTCCCCGCCACCCGGCTATCTTCGCCCCCCATCGAGAGCCTTGGCCGCGCAGAGTGGTTTGTCACTAGCCATTGTTTTCAATCGTCGAAAAGCACACTTGATGGCCCTCATGTGAAAGATGAACTTCTAGAGTTGTTGGATGCCGAAAAATATCCACTACGACTTGGAAGGGGGCACGAAGGAGATAACAAGCGACAACAAGTGCCTGATCAAGGTTAGAGGTAATCGGCCACCGCTCCCAGGCACAACCCACTATGCCGTTCACAAGGGAGCCAGGATATCTTTAACTTAGCTTCTGCTTCATCTTGTACCAAGACCAGTTAGGCATCGTATCCAAGGCTGCCGTGTGAGTCTCCAGATTGCAGAATTTCTCGCTACCACAGCTCTTTGGGCCACGTTTACTGACGTTAAATTTCAGACCACCAGAGCCAAACGGTATGGGACACTGCTGAAGGCTCACGGTCTTGGTGTCGGTGGCGCCCCTGGTGGACGGGCTCCTCGTGCTCCAGCTCCAGCTCCAGCTCCAGCTCCCAAGAGCGCCAAGAAAAGTACCTCTTCCAAAAATACCAAGCCTTCGTCGAGCGAGGTTTGCATCTCAACCGTCCGGTCGAGTTTACCGGATCACAGCGCATTTTGTTTCGTTGGTTGGCCTGACGGGGCCCGGCTGCTTCTGTCATCATTTGCCATCGTGCCACTGGCCACCAACATAACCAGATATGGGGGAGCGGCTAGGCACCGGTCTTGGAGGTCTAGACACAGACACACATTTCGCACATTTAAGTTTTCGGGAGGTTTAGACACAGAAATAATAGAGCTTTTATGGAGTGGACCCCTTCTGGCTGCTTGACGGTCAATATAAAGTTTGTAAGAAGTGGAGATTCCAGGTTAGTTGCAGCCACGTCAGCCACTGGAAGTCGTGGACAGCGGCATAACGGCATATCGACGGTGGTATCACAGCATCTGGGCATGGAAGTGTATTTTTGAATACGTTTGCTAGAAATCCAAAACCTAAAAAGTCACTGGTCTTCCCGTGGTTCTACAGGTCCCTGACTTCTAATTTTCCTGAGGGGCCTCCCAGTCGGGTAGAAAAAGCGGCGTGGCTGTATTTTCACTGCCTTGAAAATTGTTGTGTTTTGGTTTCGAGTTTGGACTTTTTGCTGTTGACGGTGCACTTCCCAGTGATATGACACATTTCGGACGCCTTTCTCTTCTCCCAGTCGCGGATGACTCCTTCGGATCTCTCGTTTGTTCCTGATTTCGTGCGCGGCGTCCGATCGTACCTACAGTACCAAGCACT
Organism: Rhypophila decipiens; assembly: GCA_033297075.1. Taxonomy (NCBI): domain Eukaryota; kingdom Fungi; phylum Ascomycota; class Sordariomycetes; order Sordariales; family Naviculisporaceae; genus Rhypophila; species Rhypophila decipiens. The sequence goes on along the minus strand of MU858290.1, from coordinate 48,064 downwards.
GCCAAGACTTGCGGAGACCCTTGGAGTCCCTGTACGTAGCAAGAGATCTGATCTGATGGGCTTTCCGAGATCAACGACGCTGTCAGCCTCTTTCCCGGGGCACGACCTTCCTGCCACGCTCCCACTGGCACCCTTTAGCAAGAGGCGCCATGATTTTTCAGCCAATAGTGCACCATTATAGTGAGCTTGGCAGGCTTCAGTCGAACCAACGGGTTACCAACCTCGGACTCCATCCGAACAGCCCCACAATCCCGTATCTCGCGTCCCACCCGCCTCCTTCGTGGACATGGCTTTTTGGCCGGGGCTAGCGTCGACAGTTTAGTCCCAAATCCCCGACTATCAAGCGTACGTTCGAAATTCCGTGGCTTGAGTGGGCTGATCTGTGGCTGCCAACCAAGGCAGTGCACCTTAGTGGTATTTTCGGCGCATTTTACGGCCTGCCTGCAGTGCCTGGGCTCTTCTGCCTGCTAAAAGGAGCATGCCAAGATAGACTACCGTTGATAGTGCATTGCAAAGAGGCCGACCTTTTCCTATTGAGGATGGATTCCACATTCTTTCCGGCAACTTTGTCTGGCTTCGATTCTCACAACCCGTAATGGAAGGTAGAGAAAGAGTCACCAGACGATCTGGGTGATCTCAGGCTGCCTCCAAATGTCCAGCTAGTCACTTTGTCGCACCCGCTCTCATTCGCCAAGCCATTGTGATTTGGGAGATTAGTTCGCGGTGTGGCGGTGTTGTTGAAGGAATCATGTCCTCCTGCAATCCTTCTGGACTAACGCCAAGCAGTGCAAAACTGCAGAGAGTATATGATCATCCAAGAATCCCTCGGTCGAAATCTTGTGTGAGTCTTGAAACAGACCATCTTTCGTTCTTGTTTACCGACCAGACTACACACCCTATCATTATTCTCCAAACTCACCTACAAGTAACAACATCATGTTAACCCAAGCCGTCTTCACCATGGCCATCGCCGCCGCAGCCGTCTCCGCTATCGCCGCCCCCGGCCCGCGAATTACACCGCCGCCTGTTCTCGTCGCGCGCGCTTTCGCCGACGCAATACCGCAGAACCGCCTCGGCGCCGGCGGGGTCATCGACCCCGGTTTGACCGCAAGCAACGAGCACCAGTCCAGCTGCATCAAGACCGACTACCTGTCCATCGTGCGCGACATGCCCGCGCCCACGGGCGCCCTCCGCAGCTGGATCGAGAACGAGGCCGAGGACAGCGGCGTGTCCCTTTCCACGGTGACGGCCCTCAGCCAGGTCGACGGGTTCTGCGAGACGCACTACACCGAGACGGTCACGCCGCCGGCGTCGCTGGCCAGCGCCTTGAGTTCGTACTCGAGCGAGTTCACGTCCTGGCAGAAGAGCATCCATGACCAGGCCATGTCCATTGGTGATAGATGTGGCGGGCCTCTCGAGGGCATGTTTGATGCAATAGTCGCGACGGACGTGGCCGAGTGCAAGGCCGCTGCGAGCGCCGTGTTTAATGCCGGCTCTGGGAAGAACGCGGGCCCGCGCCAGACGGGATGCGTGTCGGCGGTGGCGGCTATCGCTGGTTTGGCGGTGGCCATGGCATTGTTGTAATGGGAAATACACGAATGGATGAATGTTATGATATGGTGGACGGTTCTTACATGGTGCTGGGTTCTTGGAACTGTTTCATATGTCCGGGATGGTCACGGGAATATAAATTAAGAACTACTTTTAACTACTTGATTTACTTTATTAACTTAAAAGGGGTAGATATCCCTATACAACCCTAACCCTCGAATATAAAACCTAGGAATTCCTTCAATTTTGCTCTCAATTTTAAGCTCGTTTTCTACATTACTCATATATTACTCAAGGTTTGACGTGTTTCCTTTGATTGGTGCTTTACATTTTATTGGACATCCCCCTGAATCCTCACACTGCAAGTTTCCTTTGCCTGAGCAACAAACCAATATGCACATTTCTTTATCTATCCTTCAAAGGGTTCCCTTGTCACCCTTTTCTTCCCTTTCTCCGCATTCTTTGCGGCTTACCTGGCTCAAAGCCAACCACACGTCTCAGGTGAGATTGCCAGCCCGGTGCTTATCTGGGCGGTCGACCCCCACGACGGCTCGAATCCACCCGCGTCACAGGTTGGGTACGACTCCGCGCACCAGTCCTCGACCTCGCGGCCGCTTCTCTGCACTAACAGTGCGACCCTTGTCATCCGATGACGGTGTCGCGGCGTATTGGTGCCCACGGCTTCGAGGCCCACTGTGAATGTTGATGAGGTAATTGGCATCGAAACATATCCGTTGCAGATGAGACGGTGAAATAACAGTAACAAAAGCAGGGTTCTTAACAGAACTAAGGCAAGGGCAAAGTAAAGTGAAGGTGGCCAAAGTAAGAAGGCCAAAAAGAGGGCCAAAGTTAAGCAACCTTGGTGTGCCATTTTTCCATTAGACGTGGGCGTGAAAATGAGATGTAAAGATCCTGCTATCAATACTCCGAATGAACACGGAAAAGACCCTCGACGACGGTCATCAGGTTGTTAAGAGGAAAGTGATCAATGCCTCAGATCCACTGTACAGCCAAAATCCCCAGGTACATCGGAACAGGAAAGTTCCACATATAAAGTTTAACCCGAATATCTTTAACACGAAGAGAACCAGGGCAAGCCCCAGCGAACAACGAAAATTTGACTTTGTGTGGCGTTTTTTCACAGCTTCGTAATTTAATTTCTTTTGGCTTTCTCAGATACCTGAACGACCCACAAACAGCGTAATTGGATCGGCGTCACCGGCCGAAAGTACACCAGGCCGAGACGCAAAGGTCTTGATCCGTGTTGTGGACCCTCATAGGATTTTCTGCTTCAAATACACGCCGTGCAAAGCTCGGAAACAAGTTTTCTTGGATATTATGAACGGGAGCCCGCATATTTAGTACTACTCGGTAATCATACGTCCACAAACGAGGCTAAACTTCACATTGCTAAATCTTGCTGACAACATGCCCGCGAAAGATGCCTGTAGTCTTTAGCGCGGTCATCCAATAAAAGATGCCGATATCCATGTCACCTCAAGTTGCTCGTAATCATCCATCTGACACTCGCAGCCTGGTCAGGGGTCCAGTGCTTGATCAAGGAAGCAATGGCCTCTCTCAACCCAGGGTCCGCAATACCCGGGCTGGTCTTGGCAACCTCGTCAGGGGTAAGCTCGGCCCCAGAGGCAGTCGGTGCCCTGGCATTCTTGTCGGCCCCGTTTCGCAAGAGCCAGAGGACGGTATCAAAGTGCCCGCCCCGAGCAGCAATATGTAGTGGTGTTATTCGTCGATGGTTCGGCCTGTTGATCTCAGCACCAAGCGCACGGAGGTATATTGCACAAAAGGTGTGTCCAGTCGCACAGGCGAGGTAAAACGCATCACTTTCATTGTTATCTGGAAGTCGCCAGTCCGCAGGTCTCGGTTGATGTCTCTCCAAAAAGCTGACCAAGTAATCGTGGCCGTTCATAGCGGCGTAGATTAACGGGGTCGCCCCGGAGCCATCCTTGCAGTTAATGTCGACCGTCTGCGATTCGCACTTCAAGAGAATATCGACAATCACTTGGTTTCCGGTTTTGGCTGCGTGGTGGATTGCTTGCATCCCCTGACCGTCAGAGTCTCGAGGGTCTGCTCCCTTACTTAAAAGCGAGCGAACGAGAGATGCATTGCCCATTTCGCACATCGCGGACAGGAGGGTCTGGCCTTGCGCATTCCGGCCGAGATCCGCCTTAGCACCAGCGTTGAGTAAAGCCAACACACCACTCGTTTTATCCTCGGCCGAGCTCGTCGAGGCTGCCATGGCCCACAGCGCTGTGGGCTGCTGCGCCCCTTCAAACTGAAAGTGTCGGTTGACCTGGGCGCCATATCGTAGGAGCAGCTTGATCGCCTCCACCTGGCCCTCAGAAGCCGCATACCAGAGAGCTGACCGACCCTTCTTGTCCCAGGTGGTTGCTGAATCCGGGCCGAGACCGTCACCGAGTGCTTTGGTCGCCTCTAACAAGAGCTCTAGATCATCAACGTAGCCCTTCTGGGCCGCGAGGTGAAGAGGGTTGAAGTTATCTTTGTATCTTCCTAGCGCAGGGTTGGCTCGTTTGCCCATGACTTCTCGTTCAAGCAATATGCGCAGCACGCCCACATCGCCCGGGACCAAATGTCGAAGCTCGCTCTTTACACACTCAAACAGTGGCGTATGACCTTCCCTATCGCGAACGTTCAGATCGACATTGCATCCCAGAAGTACTTGGACAATGTCGTAGTGGTTCTGCCTCGCGCTGACATGCAGTGGGGATTGTTTGAGACCGACAGGATCCGCTTGGCATACATTGGCCCCTCGGCTCATGAGCGTAAGGGCAGGTGCAACACGTGTGTTCTGAAGGGCAAGCATGAGGGGAGTGGGATGAGCATGTGAACAGTCGACCCTGGCCCCGCGGTCGAGGAGGAGCAACATCATTGGCTCGTCGGCGTTCTTCGCCGCGTAGTGTAGTGGAAAGAGACCGTCGTTGTCTTCGGACACAAAGTTTGGGTCAACCTGGTGGAGAAGGTCCTCGGCCTCTTTGCCATTCCGCTCCTTTACCGCGTTGACGAGTCTCTGTCGAGCGTACCGGTCAGAGGAAGTCCGTCGTTGGGAAGGAGATCTGAAAAGGTGGCTCAGACTATTAATGACACTATCAGGCGAATGCGGCTCAAAGGCCGCATGGTTGGCTTGTCTAATGCGCCCTTTGTTAGCCCTTCGTCCTACCAGGGTGAAAGCCACCGGGGGCGAAGCATACGCTGTGAGGTTGTTCTGGACGAGTTGAAGATGCGTCAACTTGGACTTGATCCGATCATGCATGCCTTCGAGATACGTCTTTTTCCATACGAGTCTCCCGCTCGACTTCCATTCCCCCATTAGCGACGGGGGGCGGCTGGGATCGAATAGGTTTTGCACTTCATTGACCAAGGCCGTGACATCGAGCTGGAGCCGTGAGACATTGTTTCGTAACACCTCGCGAAGGTCAACCGACGTGGAGCGTGTACCGGTTGCCTGTTGTCTCCCGTTTGGCGCCCCGGGTAGCAATGCCGGCTCAATATGGGCATCGAGTTGCTCTTTGATGCTGGTCAGTATCACGTTAGCAAACTCGCAGGTACTTTTTATTTCCCGAACGGTGTCATTGGCAGCACCATAATCCGCAACAAGTCTCGCAAAGGACTGTAGAGTCTTGCTGAGGGTGATGATTGAGGTGACGATCGACACTCCGTCCATGTTGTAAGAGTCTTTGAGACGAAATGTCAAGCCGTTTCATCCGTGGTGTCATGTCTGTGCAGGTTTGGGCGGGTTCAGTGGGGTAGGACCTGACAGCTGGGACGGAAGTCGGAGTGCAGGGACCCAAATCTGGGGATGGCATGGGTTTAAACTGGCCCGGCCTGCGGAAATGGTCACAGGCCGGTTCTAGAGCCAGACAAAGTTGGGGCTGGGAAGGTGCCTTGGACCTCTCGTTACCAGGCTGGAGAACTTGGCAGAGGGATTCCGAGATGACGCAACTGTGAGTGGGAGAAACTCGGTGAGTGGTGAGGGGTATCCACTGATGTACTGGATAGTAAAAATTCCTATGCGGCTGATATTGTTTCTTCCTTTAGGCAAGCTCAGTCCGGAGGAGGCACTTCTAGCCCAACCCCATCCTGCCATCATTGGAGGCGAGCCAGAGTGCTCGCCCGCGCGTAGCGGTAACGAGACGAGAACAAGGCGTCGCCTGAAGCACACGTACATGGCAAGGTATCGCACATTTGACCGGTGGGACAAGAGCCTCTGACGCCCCTGAACCGCTCGAACCGCACATAATTTCAGGCTCCAGACTTGGACTTGCAGCACAACCAATGGTCAGCTGGGGTTGTATTGCATTTACAAGACAGTACTTAGGACCAATCAAAACCCTCCCTCACCGCACTGCCACCACTGGCCCGATTCCAGGTGGCCGACCAGATTCGTTGCTCATGCCGAAGAATTGACATGGGGGTCGTGCCAGGTAGTCAAACCATAGTTCACAAAGCTCTCTCCATCCCAAAGGTCCTAAATAATGTCTTTGCAATATTGTTGGAAGCTTAAAGGGTCTGAATTCCACTGTAAAAGAACGGTGAATCTAGCTACTATAAGCTATAGTAGTATATAGTGACCGGCTGGTAAATACCTTAACTAACTAGGATAAATGTCTTAATTGGCTAGAATAGAGGCCTTATTAACTAGTTAGAATAAATGCCTTAAGAAATTGAATTTGTAGTATTGGACTAGTGCCTGTAGATGAGAGTAGTGGTGCCTGAATATTAGGCGCCTTTATTATTCCATCGCAGTCGAATCAATGTTAAAGCTCGTTATATCGATCTGTACCACTAGCTGCGGGTGGTTTTGGCCCTGAAATGATCGGTTCCATCTTCGGACTGCCATGTCCAGCCGGGTGACGAGGGTCATGGTGATCAGGTTCATCTTCCCCGTCAGTGTGCGGAGGGGAAACATCCTCCGGGTGCTGAACGCGTGGGCTAGAACCGGCCACTGCCACCAGTGGAATGCCGCCTGGACCACCAGGGACTCCTCCAGCAGATGGTTCCGGGGTTGGGGGCTGTACGCTCGGGGGTGCACCCCGGTGGTTTCTGCGAGACGGTCGCCAGACCTGCTTGTAGAAGCAGTATCCCAACAGAACGAGCAAGAATAACACAAGACCAAGGACGGCCCCCACTCCAATCAGACCCTTTGCTGTAGGAGAAAGTCCGCCGTTATCTGACGAGTCATCACATGTGACATTGGAGACTGGAAGAGGCGTTGACACGTCCAGATTTTGTTTGGCCAGATGGAACACCATTGCCTCGTAGTCGACATAGAGGTATAATTGCGAGAGAAATGCTTTCCCAAAAACGGGACTGTCTTGGGGCTCTCCAGGGGAATAGTGGTAAATCTGTAGCTCGTTCTTGGACGTGTCGACAGTAGGCTTCCCAGCTTTATCGAGACCTCTCAATGGTCGTTGAAATTCGTGAGAAGGAATCTCCACCGTCAAGCCGTTGGCGATAATTATACGCAGTGTGATGTTGAAATTGCCGAATTCCGCAGGGTAGACAGTTCCTGGCTCTAAATTGTAAAGCTCGTTGTCGTAGTCTGTTGGAGCGATCCGGACTGGATCCAGTGACTTGCCGGTGAAATCCTCGATTAGGTCATTAAATCGAGACCATCTCTCGTCGGGTATCCGAAAGAGATTGTCGTAGCTAGGCAATCAGATTTTGTCAGCATGTGAAGAAACGGCAGTTCGGTCAGCAATAGCATTGGATGCTCACGGTTCTATGCAGACATTCAAAGTGTCAGATATCCCTACGATGGACCTCGGTGGCAGGGCCTTGGTCGAGTTGCTGACAGTCGCCGTCATGCTGGTAATTTCGACCTGGAGAGGGCAATATCTCTTTCCGTCCAGCTGACTCTTCACAGGAAAGTCGTACCAGCCGCCATCGCGACTTGCTCCATCGTACCCACCGAGGACAAGGCTCCCACTCCTGGGCGACAAGTAGCTCTGGGACCCTGAATTGAGACCCCATGACCTGGCGCCAATCTTTCCAGTATCCTTCAAGGTCTGAAGGAGCGGAGCAGCGGCAGCCAAGCCAAGATGACTCTGAGTGAGTAATTGACCTCTGGTAGCCAACAGTTCTGTCATGCTGACAGCATCTTGGTCAAGTTGCAAGGTAGCTAAAGCTGCGCCGTCGAGAAACCCAGCCAAGTCGGCCCACCCCTTATTCAAGTCCACAAGCCCGGCAGTATCGCCAATAGTCAGTTTTGACATATCGACCAACCCTCCCCGCCGCGAAAGACACTGACTTCGCGTCATGTTTACCCGATTCGCGTCGAGAAGCTGATCGTCGTCGCATAGGCCGCTCGTAGCTAGGACAGTACTATTCACCACTGTTGATGGTGCGGCACATATGTCACCAGCGCCAGAGACGGTCATTTGAATACCCCACGAATACACATCTTTGCTACCATCTGGAGAGAGCAGAGTGCAATTGCTCAGTTTGAACTGTATCGTGGAAGGTGGTTGGCATGTTGGCGCACTGAAGCACGTGGCCACGAGGAACGAGAACGAGAACAGGGCAGCCAAAAGGCCGAGTCCTTGGATGCGCACACAAGCAGGCATCGGCGGAGAAAGTGAAACAGTATGAACTGGGATCGCAGTCGTCCCTGTTCGTCACGTCGTAGCAGGTGTTGAATCAAAGTCCTGGTTGTCGAGTACTGGTGATACCGGGTGAACAAAAGATATTCCCTAGGCTCCGAGGTAGGAAAATATTGTGGCACTTCCAACCGTCGGTACTGGTGACGAACAAGAGCCCAGACCAAGAGGCTCTGCATCTTGGCCGGCTGGTGCTTTGCTGTTAGGTAAAGGAAATATGGACGGTCTCTAGTTCTTTGGCAGGATTGGATGCGAGTGGCCGGAGGCGTGCAGGCAACCACCATGGCTAAATCATGGTATCGTGAAAAGGAGGGTGCGGGCGGCAACAAGGCACACTTCCCCAGAAGTGTGGTCAACGTGGTTGGGTCGAGGTGGTATCAACGGTGAAATGAGAATGCCATGAACTCGGAAGTCAACCAATACAGCCCGGGCCTGCAAGTAACTATATGCACTTCATATGCAAGCTATCAAGTGCAAAGTGACCCTGTCCGGGCGAGGCTCTGGGACGCAAGGATGCGAGACGAGAGTTGGTGTTCCACGGAGGACAGAAGGGCCGAAAGTTGACCGTGACGATATATTGAACAATGCAGGCAAGAGGGCAACGAACTAAGAGAGGTTCGAAGAAATCGATGTTGCAAGATCCAATTCCAAGGTCCGGAGATGTTCAAGAAGGGGTTCGCAGGTACGGATAGCTCGGGGTAGGATGCAAATATTCGGGGGGCGGGGACTCTGACACCCAAAGTCCGGATATTGAAACCCAAGGTCGTCCATATCAAGCATCTGCCAGTTTGGCAGACTGGCACATCATCTTCATGCTATAATGTGGCATGCGCACTTCAATGAAATTTCATGATCTGTCGGAGTGCACTGGGCGTTGATAAAGTTGGGCAATGTTGAGTGCAGGAGTCGGTTGTATCGTACCATTGATCGGATGGTGAAGCGAGTCGAGAGATCGGACGTGGGGTGAAGACTGCTGCTGGACCAGGCAGGTCCTTTGCTGGGAAGCTGCGCGGAGAAATGAGGAGCCGAATGACCGCTGATGTCGTGGTTGTCCAGCGACTCCACAGGGTCTGTGGTACTGTAATGAACCGAACTGTACTTTACACGAAGTGCTGTTTGTACAGTACATACATACGATCGCTCAAAACCCTCCAGCGCCGACGAATAACTGCAAAAGAGACATTAAAGCTATCGTGATCGGATCTTTTTGTCTTCCGATAGAGTGTAAACCAGCGTTCCGAATAAAGCAAACAAAATAAACACAAGTAAAGCAAATTCAAACATAAGCAAGTCAAATCAGCTAAAATTGAGCCAAATTCAAAGCAAATCTAGATCTTTAAAACTTGCTTTGTTTGTTTAGATTTGATTATTTTGGATACTAGTGTGGGAACAAACGCAACACCACAACCCCCACCACACTCTACCTATCACAACGACCTGCGCTACACCACATAGGGACCAACAGTGGGATGTTGGTTGTTTTCCTTGCTTTGGCTATGCAGCGTGGGTGAGCCACTGCAGTCATGATGACATCGGTGCTGCACTGCTGGTCAACAGCAGTGTGCAGCACCGATGGCCTACTATATGTAGGCCAGTAGGTAGCAGGTCCATAGACACACTAGATTAAAGAATACACATGCACTACTAACGATCAGATTCACCAGAGCCCAAGAGGACTCTGTTGATATTGATCACCAGTGCACCAACAACTAGGTTTCCCCCATATAATGGGTTCTTTTTAGCTAGGAAAACATCGATTTTTATAGGTTAGACCCAGGTTCAGACCCACTTTTCTAGTAGCTGGGAATAAAGATACTTGCACCACAGAAATTTGCTGTAGCTAGTATCTCGGAATCCATACTCATTAGCCTTGGCAAATTCAGTCAAATAACAAAGCAAACCAAAGCAAATTTCAGCCAAATCAAATATAGCTTTATTTTACTCAAACAAGTCAAATCTACTCGGCGATTTGCTTTGTTTGCTTTATTCGGAACGCTGGTGTAAACCGTCAGAATAAGTCATATTTCTCTTAGCCCGTTCGCCATGACCGGCTCGTTGTTGCAAATCTACTTGCTCTCGACCGATAACCTCCTAACCTCCACAATGCCAAACTCTACAACGCCACCAACAAAAACCCATGCTCAGAACAAACCCAATAGATCATCATTGCCACTCTTCTGCCCACTACCAGACGAACTAGCATGGCCCAGCTGCTGACCAGGTGGCGGCGGCGCGCTGTTCCCGCTCACATCCATAGCCGCAAAACTGCTCATCATATCACCAGCGCCCATGCCTCCGAATCCACCACCACTAACACCAGCAGGTGGGGCATCAAACAGCCCCATAATATCCGCCATACCACCGCTAGGCGCAGCCGGGGCACCAGGTAATCCTCCAACGGCCGACGGGCTGCTCATGCGATCAGGAGTGGCGGTACCGCCTTGCTCGGCACTGGCTGGAGCACCCCCATCAAAGTCGATATCAAGCAGATTCTCGATGTTGCTCTGGGCGCCGTTGGAGCCAGAGGCGGCGGCAGCGACCGAAGCAGCGATGGGATTCTCGGCCGCGTCTTGGCGTTGCTCCTGTATGGCTGCTCGCTGGATCGCGTCGGCACCATACCGACCCTTGCCGACGAAGGACTCGGGAGGCTTGTGGTAGACCGAAGCAAGAGTCGAGAGCTCGGCAAGGAGCTGCTCGAGGAGCGCGGGGGGCAGGCTGGAAACTGTGGTGGTGATTGCAGGCTTTTGCGAGAGGATGATGTTCTGCACGGCCATTAGTTAGAAAGCAACACCCATGTGCGGCGATGGAGGTAAACGTACCTTGGCAACCTCAAGATCACCAGACAGGAGACGCCAGTAGATGTATGCACGATCTCTAATATCCGGGTTGTCGTTGTCTGATGTGGCTTGCTGGAGGACCTTTTGCACAAGTCCCTGGTTGTTGCTAGGCTTCTTGAGGAACAGCTTGACAACAGCCGTGAGGATTTGTAATTGTGTCTGAGTCAAAGTAAGCATTGATGTCCTCCTGTATCGCAATTCGAGAGGGAACTGACCTGTGTAAACTCCTCCATAAAGACATCGACAAACCCAGATAATATCTCATCAGCATTGTTGATCTTCTCCGCGTACTCTCCGACGATCCAAATAAGAGCGCCTCTAGCCTCAGGCTCGTCCAGCTCGTCAATGTACTTGCAGAGAGTCGGGATGACGCCTTCGTACCCCGGGTACTTTCGCAGAATGTCTTTGATGACAATCACCACTTCCTGCACGACATAGTTGACCTTGGTGGCGATCAAGTCCAGAAGGGTATTGACACACTTCTCACTTGCCTCCTCGATCTTGATGGCAACCTGGCCGATGGCGCGGACTGCACGCTTGACAAAGTCCATGTCGACCTCAAGGGCATATTCTTTGAGCTCGCTTAGAAGCTGATCAAAGTTCTTGTTGTTTGCTATCCTCACCATGATCTCGAGCTTCTGCAGCTTGACGTATGGTGGGTCGTTGTACTTGCAAAAGAACACCCGAAGTTCCTTGCTCAGAATATCGGGCTTGGCCTGTAACAGGAGGTCAATGTTTCTCAGCGCAACATATTGGACCTCGGGTGCAGACGCGATAAGAGTAACTGTGATCCATGTCAGCGCGTGACTCGGTGGCGTATCGAGGCCTGTTCACATACCTAAGGGGGGAGCCATCTTCTTCAAGTACTGCCTCACCAGCTCGGGGTTGAGGAGCTTCATGTGGATGAAAACAACCTTGACGGCGGCCAAGACCACGCTGGGATTCACATGTTGAAACTGGGGTGTCACTCTTTCGCAGATGTGCTCCGACTCTTTGACGTCCTGAGGGGGGTAATCCGCCAGCGTGCTAAGGATCGTAACTCTACCCCATTCGGTGCATTCGTTCAAGGCCATCAAGAGCTTCTTCAACGTTGCCGGCGTAATCACGAGCGCTTTGGTCTCGGGCGCCGTTTCGGTGATTTCTGACAAGGCCGTGACCGAGTTTGCTACCACCATCGGATTCGGATCGCCAATGAGCTCCTGCAGTGTCTCGAGGAAGCCGTTCTCGATGCACATGGTTGGGTTCAGGTCGAAAAGTTTGGCGACGCATATCGCGGCTGTCTTCCGGACGTAGGGTGACTCGTCTCGCAGGGTTTTGCGCAGCGGTTCCTCCATGTAATCGATCATCTTATCAACACGAATACAGCCCATGGTTCGGATCGCGAGCGCTCTTATAAGTGGGTTCGGGTCTTCGGAGTCTTGGACAAATGTGTTGACGGCCAAGATGCAGAGGTCGGGGTGCGATTTGGCATAATTCCTGGTCCCAGTTAGCAGCTCGTCTTGCCGGGATGAGGATAACTGTCCAAGTCGACTCACATCAGGTACAGATAGACCAGCTTCTTCTGGTCCAAATCTGATGTGGCAATGTTTTTCAGGACATCGGGAAACAGGGCCGAGACGTCCTTCCCAAGCGTCATGGCCATGATGGTCTTTTGAATCGCCTCTTTCCGTTCGTAGGCATATTGAGATACCAGACCAGCTCGAAGCTCGAATGTCTCGCCCTTGCGCGGGGGCGCGAAGGCCCCGCGAATCCTATTCACTGCCTGGGCCATGATGTAGTTGGTTGTGACGGCCGGTCGACCGAGGGTCGAGATAGAGTCGGCGTTCGGGAGGTGAGGTCGGTGAAGGGCGGCGGTAAGTGTTGGGTTGGGAGAGGACAAGCAGTCCCTTTGTAAAGCGCCGATCTACTGCATGCACAAATCAGGTATGAAGAGACGGCCTTTGTTTGCAGTCGTTCGTTGATTGTACTTGGTCGCGGCGTTGCCTGCTGAAGGGGCGGCCGTTGTCGCAATGATGTTTGGTGGGATGTGGATCGTGAGTTGGTGTCCCTCGATGTCTCGTTGTTTGTACATGTGTGGCTTAGTTGGCTGGTCTGGCCCGGGCCGGGAATGGAATTCTGCCACCAGCCACAGCTGAGACCGAGAGTCGAATCGTGGCTAGTGCATCCCGCCCTGCTGACAGCTGACGGTCGGTACGGAGTACGTACGGGGTACAGTACTGATACTTCACATCCAGAGTTTCCCGTCTGGCCCCAAACCTTCGTCCTGCCACGCAATACCAAAGTTCACACAAGATAACTCACACCAATGCATATTCGCTTGCTAATATATCCAATCTCATAACCGTTGCATTCCTCATCCTTTTGGCATCAACCATCACCACATCATGGTCTGTCTGGTCCAAATCTCCTCGCTGAGCGTTAGTAGAGCTACTGCTGATATGAAGTATGCATCTGCAGGCCTTCCCAAACCTGCGCCGACTCTTTATCGAAGCAAGGACCGACGACGAGGAGAGAGAAGTATCAAGAAAAGCGGTATGTCTTTCGTTTCTCTTTTCCGCTAACGGATGATTGATCAACGTTGCTGATGTCGTCGCAACAGTTTTACAATGCAGTACTGTTTATGGGATCGGTCATTGTCTTCAGCTTGATTGCCCAGCGATTGAATGCCACCAAATGACCTATTTGACTACCCCTTTTCGAACCAGCCTGCTGTCGAAGGAAGCAATTGACGGGAAAAAATGCAATCATGAATGTTTTTCTTTCCATTACCATGTCCTCTGTGCCATCAAGTGTCCTGTTGTAGTGTATTGTACCCCGTACGGGTACCAGGATGTATGGTAAACTCCAGCTAAGAGCTCAAACCTTGGCGCCGATTGCAGCTCCAAAGCTTGGGCCATTTCTTGCTGCAAAGTGTGGGATCATCCCAGCACGATCAACCTCCACCAAGGACCCGCTCACCCAAGTCGCGTCAATTCGTCGCGACAAAACATGGAAGAACCGCGATTGAACTTGCATATGGAGCGGATTCAGGTTTCTCTTGTGCAAAGCTGAATTGTCTCGCGTATCACTGCACCACAAATACAATCGCACTTTGCCTTTCATCCCAAACCTACGGCCAGGGCCAGTACTGTCTACGCCGATTACCTCCCCTATCGCCATGGCGCCTAAAAAGGCAACGATCGAGAAAGAACTCGCCGACACGGTCCGGCGCATTTACAACGGCCCCGAAAGTGATGACTTGACCGTCAACTATGTCCGCCAAGAAGTGGAAAAGAAGCTCAAGCTCGACGATGGCTTCCTCAAGGACCGAGACTGGAAAGCCAGGAGCAAAGAGATTATCCACGAGACTCTTGTATGTAGCCAAACTCGGGGAAACACGCTTCTTACGGCATGCTTGCTAACAATTGCATGATAGAACGACCTGCAAAACGATGCTCCGTCGTCACCACCTGCGCCAACCCCATCTCCCAAGAAGCCCAAATCCAAAACACCAGCGAAACCTGCGCCCAAGTCCAAACCGAAGCCCAAAAACGGCGCCGCCAAACCACTGGCGAAGCGCCCGAAGAAAGCAGCCACGCCGTCTGACGAGTCTGAATCCGAACTCAGCGAACCAAGCGCCGAAGAGTCTGACGAGTCGGAGGCTGAGCTGAGCGAGGAAGAACCGCCCAAGAAAAAACGCGCCGCGCCCGCGCCCGCAAAACAAGGATCCAAGAAAAGAAAGGCCCTTTCGGACGAAGACGACGATGGGGAAGAGGAAGATGTACAAAGCTCCGAAGTCGACGACCTGGAAAGCGAAGAAGAGCCTCCCAAGAAAAAGACCAAAGTCGCCCCGAGGAAGGCCACTCCCAAAAAGCCCGCCGCCCCGAAACAAAAATCCAAGCCACTGCCAGATGTGGTTGACTCCGACACGGAATCTTCCCTTCTAAGCGAAATACCTGAAAATGACTCCGACCAAGGCGTCAAGGAGGATGCCTCAGAGGACGAGGCCAAGCCCAAATCCCCAGAACAAAAGAACGTCACCACCCAACCAGATCCTGCCCCAGAAGACTCCGGCAGCGAAATGTCAATTGTATTCGACGAGCCTCCGCCGGCCAAAAGAAAGCGCAAGTCCAAGTCAACCGAACCCACCACCAAAAATACCAGCAGCAAATCCAAACCCGCCGCAACAGCAGCACTCGACCCAGACCAAGCAAAAATAAAAGAACTCCAATCCCAACTGACAAAATGCGGCGTGCGCAAGGTCTGGGCCTTTGAGCTAAAGAAATGCGGTGATGATCCCAAAGCCCGAATAAGGCATTTAAAGGGTATGCTTGAGGAAATTGGCATGACGGGACGATTCTCGGAGGGAAAAGCACGTGAGATCAAAGAGCGGCGGGAGTTGATGGCTGATTTGGATGCTGTCAAGGAGGGGGAGAAAGCTTGGGGATTCGGGAAAGGAGGAAGACCGTCGAGGCGGAGGGGCGCTGCGGCGAAGAATCTGCGGGAGCCACATGTGTCAGTATCTGATCAGGAGGAGGAGGATGAAGAAGGTGGGAAGAAGAAGAAGAAGGAAAAGGAGAACGGGGATCAAGAGGGAGAAGACGAGGACGAGGATGAAGATGAAGATGAGGATGCCCTGCCCAAGACTAGGGGGCCGCCTAGGGCGAGGGCTGATTTGGCCTTTTTGGATGATGAGAGTGACTCGGACTGAGGCAATCTGTGAACTGAGCTGGATCAAATGTCGCGCGTGCGTGTATGATGTGTCTCGGTGGTGTAATAGGGGGTGTACCTATATGGTGTTTGATATATGCTTATCATTCTAGTACGGAGCTTGTAAGGAGCGGAATTATCTATGTAGCTGGATTAATGTTCATACGTCAATTATATCCACCACATCTCAAAAGGAGAAAGTAGGTTCTACACCATTTTGTCACGCGCCGTGACGTATATCCCTAACCCTTGTAAGAGTGCGAGTAAGGCTGGTGCCAGGCAGGTATGAGACTCGAGAGTAGGTAGGTAACCCGCAATACCTTATTGCATGTTTATCATGCCTAGAAAGAGAACATATCCCGTTTCTCTGAGATTTACCGGGGCTGTCCCTACCAGTCTTTCCTACAAGGTACTTTGTTCTGAACCCTTGATACTTACGGGTGATTCGACCAGTCTCTGTTAGTAGCTAGGTAGCTATGCAGTGGTGTTTTCGTAAGACTAATATTCAGCAGCCGATTCGCTGTGGTAATACTGTATACGCATTTTCACAAAGATTTAAAGGCTTAAGCCGTTCAACAGTCCCAACGGAGGTTGACTGCATGCTGGCTGCTAACGGTGTGGGGGCGTACAACAAGGCTCTGGGTGAGCGCAACGAGGGGTTCTGTTCGTGCGCAGTTCGAGTCTATGTTTGCTCAACTTTGATGTTGTAACCAGAGAGGACAAACGATTCACAAGTTCACAACCCATACAACAGAGCAAGGACTTGCTGTGTAGCTAACAGAGATTGGATTTTTATTGGAAACCTTCTAACGCTAATACTCGGCCCGAGTTACGTAGGCAAGAGACTATGCGCCGTTTTCTTTTTTCGTTTCCTTTTCTTCCTTCTTTTTTGGAGATCCCTTAGAGTTTCCTCCATCCTCTGTCTTGCAACCGCCAAAAATGTAACAGACCATTGGCATGATAGGTGAGTCCCCTGTGCCTAATTGGAGGTCCATGTAAGAGTAGGTGCATGCTGGACAAACCTGATGTGGTCACCAAGTCAGCAGTCGTCATATCACATACCCTTGACCGTTGACGCGGTAAGCCATCAGCCAGGCCATCTCTGCTTCCGCCTCAAGAGCGACCATCTAGATGACTGGACACTGCCATCTACAGATGATATGCCTGTCCGGTCTCATTCAGATTTGCCCGTCTGGGTGCGAGCCAGAATGGGTATCCCAATCACCCACCTCGCAGTGCGGCAGCACGCTCGTATCATTGTGACTTGTGCCCACCACTACCTATCATGTCTCGTACGAGGGCGGCTAGATGCCGCGCCAGATTGTGATGCCAAATGTCTCACCGCCGGGCATGGCTCCGTCGCCCAAGGGCTCGAAGGATTTGTAGTGGTAATCTTGGCTAAGGGAGCCATTTTAAAAGACGATTTGCAAGTCGTACGGTAATGTACCTACACCTGCCATGTTGATGTCGGTCTCATATGGCTGCCAGTCGGGCTCCGGCTCATCCGCAAAGCCACCGTCCTTGGAATGAGCTGTGCGAGCGAGTTCGCCAGTTCCCTCGTAAAATTCGACATCTGCGCGGTACATCATCGTGGCGGTGGATGCAGACCCGTCACCATGCATGCCGATAGTCTCGTTGATCTGTAGGGTGCAGGTACCTGACGAGGGCTGGTAGACGACGGTCGACCCAAAGCACGTCACCGAGCTTTGCATGATGATTGAATAGTCGGTCCATACGTTGACGGTGCCGTCCAGATCAGTCGCTGTGAACTGCGTTACGGACGGCGGTACTGTCTCGGTTGTCGGGGTCCAGGTGAAGATGGTCGACGGGACTGAGATTGTTGGTGAAGCCTCAGAAGCCAAGCTACCGATTGACGGCATAGTGGCGGTGCATGCGGGCGCGTCCTGGAGCCCTCGTCTTCCTCCTCCTACTGCTCCCGGATCGCCGGCCCCTCCGGCTCCCGGCTGCCATATTGGGATTGGCACCCTGTTATCAGGCTGTACCTGGTTTCCATATTTCTCTTCATCGGGTAACCACAGATCGAAATGTTTTAGCTCGCCTTCTATCCAGACCGCATAGGTAGGGACATTGGGGCAGTCCGGATGAGGACAACCGGGGTTGTAAAGGACCAGCGCCTTGCCCGCGGCCCGTGCGTACCCTATGTCCTCCTCATCCTCCCCCTCGTACGGAGTGTAAGGTACTACCTTCACCTTCATAGGATTGTTCTTGAGCATTAGGTAACCGTCCTTATTCTTATTGAAGGCGCCTTCGATGTTGTCGACAATACGTCGGGTCTGGTCTGGGTACTTGAGCAGTAGCTCCGACGGCAGCGGGGGTTCTTGACCGATTGGCGCTTTCACGGTAGGTGCCATGATAAAAGCCTAATACTTGTTAGCTGGGGATTTCGCGTACTGCGAATGTGCCAAGAACGGCGCGGGAGTGTCAGATATGAGACGTACCACAGGATCATTCTCATCATTGAACATATCCACATTGTCCTTCAGCTTGTCGCCTTGACGATTGACCACCTCCTTCTCGAAGTTCCTGAATTTGACGTCTTTTGAACGGAAGTTCAAGATGCCGCCACGGTGCTCGTCTAACCCACTTGTCTTGATATTTTTGTACCAAAGATATTTCAGTGCACGATCAAAAAATTTAGGGAGGGGGGCGCCGTCGCCGTATATTGGCTTTTTGGGCCTCGGCGCGTTCTTGTTTGTAGAAAAGGCGACCTTGAGGAACAAATTGACTTGGGGGAGACGAAAAATCAAAGCCCCTTTTCTCGACACCAAAATCACCACCGTGTCGGCGCCCTTGCACCCCACCAAGCCTTCAATAGAGATCGAGTTGGTGTAATCAGCCCATTTCACATAATAGGAGCTGATAAATGCCGGGCCATGATCTTCCTCGCCGTTTTTGAATCGGTTATCCTTTTTCTTAGCTGTGTCCACCCAAGTTTCACGAGCGTAGGACTGGGCAGTCTCGCCACGCATAAGGAGTTTGGTGTCGCCGCCGTAGAGAGCCACCCCTATTGGTGTGTAAAAATCCGCTAGCCCCCCCCCCCGTTGGGCCATACTCGTTGAGGCGCGAGTGTATAATCGCCCCTCCTTTCAAGAGGAGCAGGGCAACCCGACTCGGGACATCCACAAGAGCATGTGCTTGGGTCCTCCGGGTCCCCCCTGCCCTGAAGCTCTCGTCTCGCCGCTTTTGTTCCCATGGCCGAAAAGACCTGGTCTGGCCATGGGCTCCAATAATCCTCCTTTGCATGGACGGCTTCGATCCAGAGATGATAGGAAGAAAGACCACAGGCTTCGGGTGCTGGGGTGTAGATCACGAGCACCTTGCCGTCCGAACGCTCGTAATTCCAGTCAAGCCTGTTGTCTACGTTTGCCTGCATGTCTCCCTCTGTCCTCTCGTTCGGGGAGTACCTTACTATCGTGACAGGAATGTCGAAGGGGCTGTTCCCCTCGGCAAACATAGCCTTGATTTCTGCCACTATCCGATTAGTGGCCTCTGGATATCTCAGCTCCATCCCCTAGGCTTCCTGTGGGGTATGTCGGCCTTCCGACGTCGGCACCATAACAAAAGCCTGCTGCTGGTTAGTGACTGACTGAATTTCCTGTCATGTGCGTGTGGACGTACCTCAGGCTTGGCGCCATTGTTAAACAAATCACCCATCTGAGCAAGGTCTTGACCTTGACGGTTTAGCCCCTGGAGCGCTTGATATTGTGGATGCTGCGAACGGAAGTTCAAGATTCTGCCCCAGTGCTCCTCCTCCGAGACAGCGGAGCTGTGGTAGCGCAGCTCGAGTAGTTGAGCGTTGAGGATGCCGGGGTCTGGTTCTTCATGCTCGCCAGTTTCTGCATTCCAATTCGTAAAGATGGGGTCTTCAACCATGTGCAACATTAGACAACCCTTGTCCGAAACGATGACCACTGCAACACACCCCCACAAGCCTTCCATCGAATGCTGGTCCCTCTGGTCTCCCCACCTCACCACGTACGACGTAGTGAGCGTGTTACTCTTATAATAAACTGTGGTTTCATGGGAATAGGCCACCGCCGTCTCACCACGCATGAAGAGGCCAGCGTCGTCATTGTAGTTTTCCGGTGACAGTGGAGTAAGCCATAAGGGTTGTGGCTCAGTCACCCGCCTGGGAGCTCGGGCAATATCGCCCCTCTTTTGCACACTACCGGATCCAGCTCCAGCTGGAGGACCACCCACGTGGCATCCCGACTCCGTACATCCGCAAGGCTCTGGCCGTTGGTAGGCTGTGGCGGTTGCCGTCACAGACGAGGTTACCGTCGTGCCGGTGGCTGAGCATTTGCGGATAGTGCTGTAAGCCACTGTGGTGCAGTTGTTGCCCCGGCGAAGGAGAGGTCCTGGCATCTGTGAAGAGGCCGAAACTGTCGTCGTGCTTGTTGTCACGGTACAAAAGGCACTCTGGTGTGTGGCCGTTACGGTGACGGAACACGACTCTGAACTCGACGAGGTTGGTGTTTCTGAAGCCGTGGCATCATCATCTGGGTCGTCATCTGGGTCGTCATCTGGGGGCGGGTCCTCGTTTCCACCTCCGCCACCTTCAGTATGAGGAGGATCACCGTCGCCGCCACGATTTGAACCACATCCACCACCACCTTTAGTACCAGGAGGACCAGGTAGACACTTTCCTTGAAGAATGCCCGAGAGGCCACAATCAGAACAGCTGCCCAGGAAAACGTCAAGGATGCTGCAACCTGACCCCAGACCAAAGCGCCAGACCCACTGAGGACCACACTTGCCGCGCAACAAACTGAGAAGGTTGCTGCCGAAACAGCTGCCGAAGATAATCTCGGGAAGGGTGCAGCCGCTGCCTCCAGTCTCATCAGGCGGTGTCACGACGCCTGGGCATTTTCCGTCCAGGAGATCTACAATGGTAGCACACTGACTGCACTTTCCGAAAAGGACATCCTGGACGGAACACTCTCGTTCGCCACCTGTACCGCCATCAGTCGTGCTCGAGATGGATGCGCTTTGAGCAATTGGGCTGGGGCTAGCACCAGGGACTGGCGAGGGTGTGGTTGAGGCCGGGACTGTGCTACCCGATGGAGATACCGGAAACGGTGTCAACCCGCCCGAAGACGACGAGTCTGTTCCCAGGGCTGTGGCCATCCAGGAACTCAACGCGGACTCGACTGGCGAAATAACAGAGTCGGGTAGCGAGGTAAAACCGTGGCCCGTGGTGATGTACGACGTGGCATTGTACGTGGCACTGATCGATGAGAATGGGGCACTGTTGGTGGGAGAAGGCGGCAAGAATGTAGCCGCGGAGCTGAAGGTACCGCCGATAAATGTCGATGGCAGCGTGGTCGATGGCAGGGTAGTCGATGGATCATCAGTCTGCATCTGGGATGAAGCACTCTGCTGAGGAGGCAATTCCGCGGTCGCGGAAGAGCTGAGGCTCGACCGTCTCCGAGACCATCGAAGTTTCTGTTCCTGGCGCCACCGTTTCCGTGAATACAACAGTTCCTATTCCAGTCTCGGTCACCGACACCGTTTCCGTGAATACAGAAGTTCCTATTCCAGTTTCGGTCACCCAGACCACCGACGTTTCTATTCCAACGATAGAAGACGAGATTGTTACTGGGCTGGTCCCACCCGTCCCAGTTTCGATTAACGAGACCGTCAGCGTTGCTGACGACATCGTTTCCGTGAATGTGACTATTTGCGTGACTACTACAACAGTCACTGGTCCGCCAGTAGAAGACGATGTGGTTACTGGGCTTCCCCCGGCCACACTGGAAGGCGGAGGGGCGGCCATGCTGGCTGTAAAGTCTGATGGAGAGAATGATGTAGGTGTAGGTGAAGCGCTGAGTTGAGTAGTGACAGAGCTAGGAATCCCAGCCGTATCCTGTCCGCGATTCAGAAGTGCCTTGCTGCCGGCGGACATGAGCGTGCTTGTGAATGGCTTCCAGAAAGCAATTGCGACGCCCACGGCAAGGAAGGCGACGATCCGGGCAGTCCAACGACTAACCCGTCTCGGTGTGAGGCGAACCATGGCTGGCGAAATGGACAAACTTCCACGTTGTCGACAAATTTGCTTCGGAGGACCAATTCATCGGCGGAGGAAGTTCCATGGAAATCAAGAAGGAAAGGAAGATTTGGGAATAAGGGTAGGTTGTGTATTTAGGAAGCTTTACCCTTTATCTTTCCACTAGAGATGGGATCATACGTGGGGCAGTGCGGTCACTGGAAAGTGTCAAGTGGGGCAAATCCAGACTGAAGACGCTGGCCAAGGGAGTCGAGATCATTGATACCAGTACGGGTATTATTGGAGGGGAACCTCGAAACATGAGAGGGGCTAACACCAAAGTCCAGCAACGGCAGAGCACTGCTCCTGAGAGCCCCGCCGAAGTGGACCTAGTCCCGCTTGATTGAAGGGCAGGGACTGCCAAACCGACTTGGGAAGAAGGTCATGTTGTCATAAGAGAGGGGTGATCGGTAGTGGGATGTGGTAAGACTAGATAGAACGACATTGACCGGAACCCATGTTGCATCCCAACAGGAGGGGCGACGGTTTTCCGCACCTTGTGGCATGATACATAGCTGGTAAACCGACAGAGCCCCTACGTCTCTGCGCTGATGTTTTGATAGGCCATCCCGATATCTTTGGGGATTTTCAAGCACTCATCCAGCTGAGACTCGATGCCAGCCTCCTGTCTCGCTGACAAGGCTGAATTCGGATGAGAAATACTTCTTTTCGCGCACAAGTTTGAAATTGCGCGGAAAAATATGTCCATAAAGATTTCATGGTAGTTGTATGATATGTATCAATACCCTTACCACCAGCAGCGCAACGCGACGTCCGGTGCTTCGAAATCACTTGACGTTTTGGATCAATTCTACATGTAAAGTCGTTTTGCAGTCTCCCTCATTTTCAGCTCACAACTGATAAGGACTATGACGTGCTCTATTCGTTCAGATAGCAGCTCCTCCAACTGAATTTTAATCCTAAATAATTTCCGTCCATACGTGTTGAACCGACTCATACAACGAAACGGTCGCGAGAGTTGTCAGATGGCAAGTCAAACTTGGTCCACGTCACTTGATTTCGAGCTGACAAGGTGCTCAACCTGGCCACAAAAACCGAATTTGTGGAAATGATCATGGAGTCGACGTGGACTACCATTAGTTGAATAAGCATCTCCGCTCACGTACCTCCACCGTACCTGACTACCTGTATCTCTCGTTCCCGTCTTGTCATCTGCCTTTAGCACAAGCGACTTGACAGATTCCGTACGACTGTTCGACGGTTCACAGAAGCCCGTCTAGGAGTCTTTTGCGCATTCAGCTTAACCCCCGCAGTATCATGGCAGACCATTTTGTGCTAAAATAATCTTCTCCCAATCGTGGCATCTTCTGCAAGGCCGAGATCTAACCGAGGCACCGAGTTTTCAAGATCCTGTCTCTGCGGAAATTAGCACCAGATGATTATTCTTATTATAGCCTAGAGAATTCACAATTACTAAAGTCTTGGTCAAAAGCCCGGGTCACACTCCTCGGGCCGCCGGTGTGTTCAAATGACGTTTAGGCTTGTCGACTTTTTCAGAAAGGGGGCTCGCATAGTCGCAGCACAGAATATGTATTCTGCACGAAGGGAAAACCCCCTGTCAGATACCTGGCACTTGCCATTTTCCTCAAACCCCATAGTAGAAATCTAAGTTTACGCCCGCATATACCTCTGCCTGTGGGTCAGGTTTCATTTACCCATCACATGTAGTACATACCCATATCCGTAGACTGTAGTACATACCCACAGACTCTGGTGGAGTAGCCCCAAGGCTGCCAGCAGCAGGCCAGAGCTGTGCGAGTTACAGAATCCCACCCGAGCTACCTCAGGACTCTGAGGAAGGCCGTCACATGAGACTGGGCTGGACAGGTGGGAAGATCACGTTCAGATGCTGAAAGGTTTGCGGAGAAAAAAGATCAGAAAAGGTTAACATCTTCGTGACCATCATCAATTTCGACAACACGTGATATATTCCCCAGAACATCAGGATGACTGCGTTCCTGGGGGTAGTAGGTGATAACGAGGTTGAATTAGACAGGTTTGTTATATCTGTTAAGCCGCCAGTCCATCATTCGGCGACGGGGTCGTATTTTCTATTGCTGTAAGGCTGTAAGCTGATGCCCATTTCAACAAAAAGACCCCCTTTTACCGCATATTCCAGTACAGGGCATTCCCGCCACGATATCGGCAGCATGTCATGAGTGAGTCAGGCTCCACCGGGAGGAGATGTATTTGGAGTGAAAGTGCACCAAAATCACGACCAAAAACGTGGCGGAAATCCCTTCCCCGGCCTCGTACCAAGCCCAGACCCAGTGGAATCGGGACATACAGCACTATGGTCTGTTGGAGTACGTCTAATTTGCTCTGAGATACTTTCCACTCTATTCTAGTCCCTTCCCGATTCATATCACGAAGCCGGAGGTCTTGCATACACACGAGAGCCTCTAGGGACTGTCGGCCAGCCACTGAACCATACTGTAGACAACCATCCTGCGCAAACTCTAAAAGGTGGAGAGCGAGTGCACACTGTGATCAAGGTATAAAAACAGGCGGCCTCCTTCCCATTTTGCGTTTCTCTCTCTCCCGGTCTATCCGAAAAAGTTCAAACATTACCCCACAGCATCATACAATCACCAACATTTCACCATGTCGGCCCGATCCAAGATCATCGAGGCCCTGAAAGATGAAGCCGCAGAAAACAAGTACGCTTCCACCTTCAAAAAGCGCTGGTACGGTTACAACAACAATCAGAAGATGATCTACCTCGCCAGGGTAATTCTGCCCAAGAGAGAGGCTCTGTGGGGGAACGAGAAGAGGAATAGGGAATTAAAGACCATCATGCCCTTGGTGTCAGCCCAGATGTGGGATGCTGCTCAGAAGGCCCTCGACGGCAGACGGCAGAGGGGGGAATTGACATGGCCGTACCTTTTGCAGAACGGGCTTGGTATGGGTCCCAATCCAGTCATCGACGCCGCGTCGATCCCGCAATACAAGTCCAAGCACAGAGGCACCAATGCGCTTCCTGCACCTATGGCTTTGGCCACCGCCCCGGGCAACCCTGGGATTCCTAGCGACTACAACCCGTCTGCTGGCTACTTGCCCGCGAACACATTCACCCTCGCCGAGGACAATCTTCAAGCATTGGCACCGACCGAGCGCCCACAGCCACAGCAACTCTCGGAAGAAGATCGACCTATGCTAGAGAATTTGGTAAAGGAGAGGGAGGAGTCGGTGCGTCGGTTGGAGCTCCAAATACAACAACTCCAAGATCAACGTGAGGCTTCCCTTCGACAGCAGCAACCGCCTCAGCAACAGCCCCAGCAACAGATGAACGGGCTGGTTGCGGATGAGCCATTTGACTGGCTACCTTCTCTCGAGCAGCTACCATCCCAAACTGCTTCAAATGAGGGATTTGACAGTTTTTCTCCCACCAGTACCACCCGGATCCCATAACCTTGCGGAAGAGTGGCCACAGCCGGTTGAGAATCAGCAATTGGCACCTTCTTTAACTGGACCACAACCATCCCCCAGTCCTGAGGATGAGGATCTCTACTGGGGTTTCAATCCATTGCTTGATCAAGCGCTGGCAGAATATCAAAATCAGCAAACAGACTTGCTGCCGCCGCCGCCGCCGCCATTAGAAGAGAAGCCCAGACCAGAGCCCATCATGATGGAAGACACAGAGTCCTGCCGCAGAGCGGCAAAGTATTATCGAATGCACGCCGACGACTCCAAGATGTGTTGGTCCGATAACAAGGCGCACTTGGAATCCTTGTTTGACAACATGTTTCGCTGTAGCAGTATATCGTCCGAAACTGTGGAGTTTTTGGACAGGCAGTTTGAATTGTACGAACAATATCTCAGGGATGTGGGGAAAATTCGCCCACAGTGGATGTCTGACGAGGAGTTGATGAAATACGCAATGTACTACCAGGCCCGGGATTATCAGATGAGGGGGGCCTCTGTCTCTGTGATTCCTTCACTTTAGAATTTATGGAAGGAGCTTGGACGAGCGGTATCATTAATTAGGAAGGTCTTTTGTTTTTTTATGAGCTACGCTCTTTATAAAGGGCAAATCGGATCATGTCGACTGTGTTCCTATCGGATATTTCTCCAGATCTACTAGTACATGAATCTGTTAAAAGTTGTAATCATTGCCCCAACTTGATGGCATTCACAATCTGAATCACATACATATAACATTCCTGTCCAACAATGTACATTTGTAAGGGGATTAAACAAGTCGTCCGATTACTCTTTGAGGTGAAGTCCATCAGTATTTGGACCGTGTGTAGTGTATCATCTGCTACTGAGGGCACCTGAAAGGAGAGTTCAACCTTGTCACTGCTCTCCCACTTCTGGACACTGCCTTCAGAGGCTGCAGTACCAGGCCGGGGAGGGTTGGTGATGTGAATGTCTTGCATTCGTACGGTATCGGTACACATCAAGATCACATGCAAATTAGTGGGTGCCCGAAGAAAGGCAAGAGTTGTCATCCAATATCAGCGCGTGCAAAATCTGGAGATTTCTTTCAATCTAATATACCATTACAAGCCCGACGACTACCCTTAGGTCAATAATCATAACAAGCAGTTACTCCTCTCATCGTCAAGTGTTGTCTCGGTTGATGAATGGTCACCATATTACGTCATCTCCTTCCTGAATCACTAACAACTACAGGTGATGACTAAGCTGCCCACCTGTTTTTACCAACATGACGACAATATTGTTGTCATCGCGAACTCTCAAAAGCTGTATTCTAGGCATCTCAAATGCCGTGCAACTTCTTCTTTCTTTTCCCCGGATTCAATCAGGAACATTCCAGGGCACAAGAATGCATTGTCCCTTTCCGCCGTTAGCATTGTTCCCCGCCACATGCTGGACAATCGCCGAAAATGGACTGTCACCGAGCACACCACGCCACCGACCATTTGCCAAGCCAGCGATGCGAAACGCCGGTGACAGCGGTCTGGAGCCCCGGAAACAGCTCATACATCGCGCTGATTTCGGCCACGAGCGACAACCCTCTAACCTCCTGATTGGCCTGATCGTAACATAAGGGACCCTGAGAACCCTTTTCGCCGAAACTTCTCAACTTCGCGCATATCCATCACCGCGACGATATCCGCTGTGTTTTGAGCTCGAGACTTGCGCCAAGCCTGAAAAGCCGGTGACATCACCTCTCAGGATCCGCGATAACAATTGCGCGAAAATATTTCCGAGCTCTCCAAGCTCTTCATCTCAGAACAAACCACACGATCGCCAACATGGGCCTCCTCTCGTACTTGTTCGGCTCAGGCGAAGTGCCCTTCACGCCAGAAACCGACATTCCCCCGCTCACCAACAAGGTAATCCTCATAACCGGCGCCAACTCAGGACTAGGCAAACAATCCGCCCTAGAGCTAGCGAAGCACTCTCCGGCTCTGATCTGGCTCGCAGCTCGCTCTCTCGAAAAGGCGCACGACGCAGCGGTCGAAATCCGCGCCGAGGTCGCCGACGCGCACATCAAGACGCTCGAGCTAGACCTGGCGTCGCTCGACTCGGTCCAAGCCGCCGCGCGACGTGTCACTTCCGAGTCGGGCCCCAGTGGACGGCTCGATATCCTGATGCTCAACGCGGGCATCATGATGACACCCGCCGGCATGACGAAGGACGGGTTCGAGATTCAATTCGGGACGAATCACATCGGCCATGCGCTCCTGACACACCTCCTCACGCCGCTACTTGTTCATACTGCGCAGAGACATGTCGATGCTGATGTGCGTGTTGTGGTGCTTACTTCGGACGCGCACGCCTTTGCTCCGGCTGCGGGAATCGTTTTCGATAGCCTGAAGTCCGACCAGAATGACATGTACAGCGCTACAAGGTATGGACAGAGTAAATTGGCCAATATCCTGTTTGCGCGGGAGGTGGCGCTGCGATTCAAGGATAAAGGCATTAAATGCGTGTCGGTGCATCCTGGACGAGTGAATACGAACTTGACGGCGCCGTTCAGGAGTCGCAATTTCCTGACCTACTGGTTGGTTCCGCTCGTGGTGAACTATTCGGGGCTGATTACCACGGTCCAGGATGGGGCGAGGAATCAGCTCTGGGCGGCGGCGGGCGCAAAGAGGGAGGACCTGGTCGACGGGGAGTATTATATCCCTGTTGGGAAGGTTGGACCTGCGAGCAAGTTCAATCAGGATGCTGAGCTTGCTGGGAAGTTGTGGGGTTGGACATTTGAGCAGCTCAAGCCGTGGACGAACTGAGAGAAGGAGCGTCTCCGGGCGTGGCTGAATTTACTAGACTGGACGGGTGTTGGTAACGATGATAGTTTTTGGTATGAACGAGGGCTTGACTTGGAAGCGGAGGCTTTGGATGATATGCGCGTTGCTCTTGTCTGGATATTGGCGATATGATGATCTGTGAGTCGTTTTCTCTTCTGGCCATGGGTTGCTTTTGTTTATTCGAAAGATTCTGCATCAGGCTTGGATTTCCTTTCTTTCCTTTCTATGTTTGCCTGTTTTTGTGTACTCCTGGGCCATCCTTCAGATGAGCTGCTTGTATACAGGAGGAAGGTGGCAAGGGTTCACACCGGTATCGACTCGCACGAGTTACCAGACCCACAAACGATAATCGGTTTTGATCATTTCCCCAATAACAGCCTCTGCTCTTTGCTCGTTGTATTCAACACCCGAGGCGCCCTTCCTTCCTAACAATAGGTTCGTGGGGCAACTCCATCCTTCGATTGGCTCCGCTTATCCCGGGGGAAGCAGGAATGTAATTTTGTGGGCTTTATTCCAAGATAACAAAATCCGAATCCCTGGTATCACTCGGCAATCGTGCGTCACTGCGTCCACTCCCGAGGCCAAACTTTAGGCTGCTGAATCTTGCTGACAACATGCTTGCCGGCCATGGCCGCAGTTTCTGGTCCGCCGGACTCAAACGCAGACTCGTGCCCGTAAAAATGGAGTGTGGAAGTCTCGACTATGAACGCCACCGAGCAAGATAGCGTGCACTCGTGATCGGCTTGGGACATCATGATGGCACTTGAGTCTTGATTCCCTGCCAGACGTGGAGAACGGGGCCAGTGGTCTTCTCAGTATAGAAGATGGAAACGACTCGGAAGAAAAGCAGAATATCACGAAAAACACGCCTGCTGAATCAGTCGAGGAAACTCTTTGCTGGAATCCAGCTTCCGGGATTCGGGTACGCGCCAATCCCCGGACGATTGTGTGCTCACCAGTGTTCGATCCAGACCTCTCCACCAACGGGTTCTCCAGAGGACGCAGCCAACTGTTATCACGCCATAGAGTTGTCACATGCGAATATGACCTCTATCGACGGCAGATTGCAAGAAGTGGCGGCGCTACCATCTTTTAATTGCCGACCTGAAGAGTCAACGAGTTCTTCAGTTACCCGGAGGGCAAAGCTTATTTGACACAGAACACGCTGGTCCCGCTGCACCCGAACCAAACGGCCAAGTCATGACGTGGTCTCTTCTGGATCATGGCATTAGAAAAGCCCTCAGCTCTGGCCGGCATGTCGCTTGGACGCTTCCCAGGATCCAAGACCCCAATAGAAGAGCTCGACTTCCCCCTTTCCGAAACTCCTCCAGATAGCTACGACACGAAACTACGGAAAGTAAATGATGACGGGATAAGCAGCTATTGGCCCCGAAATCCTCTCCAGATTCAGACTTTCCACTCACTCGATAACCTCGCTTCTTTGACGCGATGGCGCAACCAGCCACCACATGATCAATCCCACCTAGCTACTCTTCTCGGTCCTGGCCAGGTTGTTGTTATCGGGTTGCCCACCGATGCCTATCTAGACAGCGAGATAAGGTTCCGTAGTCTTGGATTCCGAACACGCATACACGCATACACCCGAAACTCCATGCTCTTGATATAAGTGAGCGATTTCCCGGGACTTTTGGAGCTGACTGAAGTGTCAATCTCGCCGAACGCAATACAGCTTCTGCCCGCTCAGGACTTTTGGATATCTTTTGCAGGGAGAACCCGTTTCAATGGTGTAAGTCTTTTCGTGAGCTCAGGCCTACCATGACGACACCACATATTGCCTCTGAGAAGGACAGGTCGGGGAAGACGACAACCGACGAAGGCGAAAAGACATTTGACGATGCCGTGAGGGGCAGCCTAGCCAATCCCAAGGCACCATCCTTGCCAGAGGGCGAGGCGCCTGAGAATGAGGATAAAATCATCATCACGGGAGCGGATGCCTCCGAACATCTGATACCGCTTCGTGATGACTTTGACCCGTCGCTCACTTTCCGGAGCATGCTCTTGTCAAGCATGCTGGCCTGCTTCCAAGCCATCATGACCCAGGTTTACCAGGTGAGTTTGCGGTCGTTGCTTTTTCCTGTTTCGACCCATGACCGCTGACTTCCGGCCGTCTCGCGTAGTTCAAACCGACCGACGTCAGTATCAGTGGCACCTTCATCGTTCTCATAGCGTATTTTCTGGGGAATGCATGGGCTGCTGTATTGCCGCGCGGCGACAAGCTGGAGGCCAGATGGAGAGCAAAGGGCAACACGGGCACGCTGCCAGTTGGGATCAAGATCGCATCCTTCTTCAACTACGGACCCTGGGGCTTGAAGGAGCATACCATATGCGCTGTGACGGCGACTTCTGCCTCTGCGGCCAAAGAGGGCATCCAGGTGTTTGCGGCCCAAAAGATATTTTACGATATGCACTTGGGTGCTCCGACTGTTATCCTGGCCACAATTTCCATTGGACTCTTCGGGTACGGGTTGTGTGGCATTTTCAGAGAGATTTCTGTGTACCACGTCGACGCCGTCTACTGGACGACACTACCCACGGTCAAGGCCTTGCAGGGCCTGCATTGGGACAGCGTCAAGGACTCGAAGCCTTTGCGCTGGTTCTGGTACAGCTTCACCGGCATGTTCTTGTACCAGTTCGTTCCTGCCTACATATGGCCCCAGCTCAACTCCATCTCGATTCCATGCCTTGCGGCAGAGGAAACCACGGGTGAAACGGCCAAGACGCTCGGAATCCTGTTCGGAGGATCTGTGAACAACCAGGGGTTGGGTCTCTTCAGCATATCGTTGGACTGGCAGTATCTGACGTCGTTCGCGACATCAATGCCGCTGGTCCTCCAGGCCCAACAAGCTATTGGGTGGGGTATCTGCATGATTGCCATGCTGGCTATCTACTACGGCAATGTGTGGAATGCAAAAGCCCAGCCCTTCATGGCTACTCGGCTGCAGAAAGCTTCAAGAGGGCCGTATCCCACCAAAGAGGTATTCGTCAACGGCGTACTCGACAAGGCGGGGCTTGAGAAGCACGGCGTCCCGGACCTCGCAGGAACATTTGCCTTTGCAATGTTCATGGCCAACGCTGCAATTGGTGCCCTGGTGACGCACTGTTTCGTCTTCTGGGGCAAGGATCTTTGGAAGACAGTCAAGGACGCGCGCAAGGGGATACACGCGGATCGCCACCACAGACACATGGTGGAACACTACAAGGAGACTCCATGGTGGTGGTTTGTCATTGTGCTCGTCGTGAGCTTTATTCTGGGTCTCGTCGTGGTCTTGACGACCGACATCAGCCTTCCTCATTGGGCCTACATCGTTTCACTATTGCTCGGCTCCTTCATCGCGCCGCTGAGCACAGTTCTCTACTCCCGTTTCGGTAACGGAATCGCTACCAACAACCTGTCCAAGATGTTGGCCGGTCTTATGCTGCCCGGGAGGCCAGTGGGTAACATGTACTTTGCCGCTTGGTCGCACAGCGTCATTATGCAGACGGTGAACCTGTCGAATGATCTCAAAATTGGTGAATATCGTACGTGTCTAGACACCTCCTCCCCCGTCGCCTTCGCCCTGCTCCGTGCTAACACAACCAACACCTGAACAGTCAAGGTTCCTCCCAGAGTCATGTTTCTCACCCAGATCTGGGGCACCGTCATAGGCGGCTTTGTCAGCTACGCCACCATGACAGCGATCGTGACGGGCAGGGAGGAAATGCTGGCCGAGTCCGACGGTAGCAACGCTTGGAGCGGCGCCGCGATTCAGGGGTACAACACCAACGCCAGCGCCTGGGCCTTGGCGGAATACCTCTACGTGGCCGGGACCAAGTACTGGATCGTGCCCGTCGGTATTGCGTTTGGTGCTCTTCTTGTGCTTCTCCATCGCCTCTTCGTCAAGGTGGGCACATTCCTTAGACCTCCTCTTTCATTTCACAAACGCCAATCAGATGATCTAACGTTTGCCTTTTACTTCTCACTCAAACAGTACGTGCCCAAAATTGGCAGCTTTGACACAAACGACATCAACATGCCCCAACTCATCCAATACTCGGGTTACATCCCTTACAACCAGTCGCAGACCTGCATCCTCTTGTCTTCTGTCCTTGCCGGATTGTACGTGCAGTTTTACCTGAGGAACTACAAGCCGCGCATCTTTAAAGACTTCTCGTTTTTGGTTACCGCCGCGTTTGACGGTGGCTCGTTGCTGTGCCTGTTTATACTTTCCTTTGCTGTATTTGGGGCGGGAGGCAAACATATCCCGTTCCCACATTGGTGGGGCAACAACACAAAAGGGAATTTTGACCATTGTCCTTCCTCCGACAGCTAGGTACAGCTTTCTTCAAGCATGTTGTCTTTTTCTTTTGTATTCTTTGGATATTGATGAATTGGTATGGGACATGTTAAACAACCGAGGGAGATATATATGTAAAGAAAGCCGAGTAAGTCGTTTGGAGTTAAGCTGAAATGACTGAATATGATCGCATCCAAAAGAGGCGCATAATATACAGGCACCACTACTCTTATATACAGGCACCAGTCTTCTTATATACAGGTACTGTTGTTGGAATAAATGTCTTGACTGGACTAGAACAGAGGGCTTGACTGACTGGAATAAATGCCTTGACTAGCTGTAATAAATGCCTTGACTGACTGGAATAAATACCTTGACTAGCCGGAATAAATGCCTTGACTAGCTGGAATAAATGCCTTAACTGGCGGATAGAACAACCATAACCCTAACCCTATAACCCCCCTTTCGAGATTGGGAATAGCTTCGTTTCTTCACCATGTTTTCTATCCCTCCAAGTACCGCATACTCTTATTTACGCCTAAAAACCCGTTACTTGTATTGCCCGTGCCCATAGTGTTCTATAATAAAGCATATAGGTATCCTTAGTATTACCCTTTCTCAACACCAAGAAGAATATCGCGAGAATCTTGTTCTTTTTCGAGATCCGTACCGCCGAACAGAGAGTAGGTAAGATACCTAGATTAAAGGCTGTTGATAAAAGGCGGGATAACCTCTAAAACAAGGTTTAGCAGGCCACTTGCATGGCAGTTGGTGGTGTAGCTGGAAATTTTATATGTGTGCCCATATCGTTCTTCTTCTCAAACTTTCTGTGGAACATTAAAGAAAGGGGGTCGATAATTTCCATTCTCCTGGTGGGCCCAAACTTGGTTCTGGTGGAATTTCCCTTTTGGTTTGGTCCTGCTGGAGGTGAGTGTGCAGTGGCGGAAAGTTAATCTATTTCAAGCTCCAGGTATGGGTTTCATGGACACAACGGCGTTTGGGTGGCGTTGTCGTCGTTCCTCTACACAGGTAATGCGCCAGCGGGTATATCTGGCTCTTTAACCCAATTTATCTCTAAACTCGGTACATTGGGTATGTGAAGTTCTTGGGACACAACAAGAAAACAGAATAGCCATCACCGAGTTCAAGTCCGTCGTTCATGAGGATAATGGTAATGATATATCGGCCCCAACTTTGACTTGTCTGGTAGCGGTGGAGGACCATGAGTCCTCTCTCTATTTATACAACTCTGAGTTTGGCTAACCCATACACATGGCAACGTGTCCCCTTTCCCTCCCAAGAGAAGACCGCAACAATGAGACTCGAGAAGCCAACCCTGAACATAACATGGCCTTCTCACTCCGCACGAGTGCCCCACATGCGAACATAACCATGCGACCTTCAAAGATTCAGGTCTTCAATTGACCCTTCATTTATCATTCAACCTGCCCGCGCGCGTCCTTCATGTCGGCCTATCCCTAACTTTTGTCATGCAAGGATGATCAATTCCGCGACCGACCAAACTTCTCAACCTTGTCCATCGCCTGACCATTGGGATTCGTTCCAGCCTGTCCTTTATCCGCGCCCGTCGAGGTCGTGGTCTTGGTGTCCTTCGAACCGCCCAGGAAATAGTAGAGGGCTCCTAAGGCGGCGACGCTGGCTACTGCTGTCTGAGTTGCGTATGTCCTGTTTGTTTCCAATCCATCAAGGGTTAGCCGTCTGATACCAGGTCGGGATCGAAGAGGGAGAGAACGTACCTGTGTTTCTTGTTCGTAAAGGGGTAGGCTTCTTGTCCGCCTGGGCCGCCCATGTCGCCCTCGCTTTGTCCTTGTCCGGGTGCTGCTCCTATATTGCGCGATTGTTGCATCTGGTAGGAAGCTCTGGCGGTTGTTGTGTTGCGAGATGCTGCGCCAGCGGCTCTAGGAGCGAGACGGGTGATTCTTGAGGTGAGCATTTTGATGATTTTGGTCTTGGTTTCCTTTGGGAGTTTTTGGCCTGAGACTTGGTAGGGAGTTGCGGTGCTTGGTTCAGTTCGTGAAATGCGTGATGTGCTTTGTCGAGCGGTTGTTATGGGATTTTGATCAGGGTAGACAGATAGTTGTTTGCGATGGCTCAAGTACTTGAAGGAATAGAATGCAGTTGAAATCGAATGGTGTCGTCGGAGGTTTTGTCGGCAACAGGGAGCCCGTGATCGACTTCTTATTGGCGAGAAGGTGGTGACCTCATTGATCGACGAGCGCAAGTCTTGGCATTGTCATTGATGGTGTTGTCGATCGCATGTAAGTGAATGACGTAATTGGTGAGCCCCTGACGACGCCTTCCAAATGCGGAAATGTGTTTGGAACTCGACACCCTGTTGGTTGCGTGAGCAACGTTGAACGGAACAAGAATACAGAAGTGGAATTAGTCTAAGCCATAACTTGTGACAATTTGAACGAGATGTTACTTTTGCCGAGGCTACTTTAGGTCTCCAGTGTTTTCTGTTCCAATATATAACAGCCTGATCCGAACAACCTACCATATACAACCCTAACCCTGCCAAAGATGGACTCGCTGACGACTGGAAATAGCTTCATCTTTACAAATTTTCTGGCTAAGTCAGGTAGACAAAGAAGTTCAAGTCAATTAAAATACTAAGTATCTTGCATCTCAATGGGCCTCTACGAGCTCAATTTAGGCCAAAAATAAATACTTACCTGACTTGGCTTGGTTTCTTCGGATCCCTGGATAATTGGAACATGGGCGAGAGAAAGCCATTCCCCGGAGGAGAAAAACACAACCGGGGACCAAAGTCATGAAGAGGCTAAATTAATCAGTGAGGGCATTCCGTCGAGCATATCACTTCAAGGGTAAGAATGTGTCAAAATTCATTTGAAATCCTCCTATGAATATTATATCAATGATTGGAAACCAAATCTCCTCCATTCCTTCTCGTGCACCACGTTGTCTGTATAAAAAATAAAAAACCAAAATGCGTGACGGATATTGACTATTGATAGATGTGAGAAACCGGCAATGGGCACCCTCAATGAATGCTCGCTCCATGAACCCCAAACAATGCAAATAAAACTCATAAAAGCCGAGAAAGATAAGAAACCCATACGTAACAACAAAGCCCAATAAACCAAGAGGTGCCTCCATACTGACCATGGCCAAGTTCATTCCATTTACGCCAACTCAGTCATGAACAGAATCCCTAGACCACCTGGAACCAGCCCTGATCTGCTTCCCGTACCGATAGAATATAAACGGCACAGGAATCATCAGTATAGCAAAGCCCGCACAAATCGAGCTTCCGGGCCCAACCCCAAGATTGTGATACAACGGCCCTACTACCAACGGAAACGCACAAGCAAAGCACGATCTCAAGAACGTATTCGCCGCGACCGCAGAAGCAGCATACCGCGTAAACGTGTCGACCAGGTAATTGAGCGCGGCTTGGAGGATGGTGAAGAACCCAGTGCCGAGCATGACCAGCCCGATACACGGGACAATCCAATGGATCTCCGGATCAGCCGTCCACCCTGTGACAAACAGTCCCACCGCAAAGAAGACCGAGCCTACCATCATAGCAGGCAGTCTCTTTTCCGGAACAGGTCGATTGCCGGCCGCGTGGAAATATTTGTTGTATGCCATCTGATTGTAGATGTTTATCCCACAACCAATGATCGCGCCCAGCAAGATGCTCAAGAACGGCAAGGTCGCAATGAACGGCTTCCATCCCCGGACCTCCATGAATATGATGGGTACACTCCCCAGCTGCATGTACAAGATGCCGTAGCAGAAGCTGGCGTGGAGAGCGACGAGGAAACAGATCGGCGTGCAGAGGAGCTGGACCGGTCTGCAAAGAAACTTGTGGGCTAGCTCTGATATGCTCACGTCCCACTCTTCGAATTTTGTATGCAAGGCCCAGTTGCCGCTTTCTATTCGCAGTCGGCGGGCTTTGTAGACTAGCAAGACGGGCGGGTAGCTTTCTTCGACGTACATGACGCCGAGCAAGAGGGTCACGATCTGGATGATGCCCGTGAGGTACTCGGTCCATCGCCAACCAAGATTTGGATCGACAGCAAGCGCAGTAGACACGATCGGACCCAAGACGGGACCGCTGACAACGCTCATGGCATATCCGGCCATTGCGATACCCCTTTGCGTCGGCGAGTACAAATCCCCCAGGACACCGCCCGTGTTCGTCACAGGGGCGCTGGCGAAGAAGCCGCACCAGAAGCGAGTGATCATCAAGGTCTGGAAATCCTTTGCGGTGGCGCTGCCGAAGGAGAAACAGATGGCGATGAACATGGGAACGAGAACCGCGATTTTTCGACCGTAGACTTCTGACAGCGGCGCCCATAGCAAGGGACCCAGTCCGAAGCTGGCCAGGAAGAGAGAGGTGCCCAGAATGGACACTTGGGTTGATACGTGGAACTCGGCGGCGATAGCGACTGTGCCGGGCGAGTAAGCAGAGGAAGCCCAGGTCGCAGACATGGTTATCAGGCCGTATATAAAAGTCGTGATTATCTTCTTTCTGAGAGGCCAGTTTATGGGCCTATAAGGATCGTCTGGGCCATCGAAGTCGACGAGCGAGGATTTGCTAGTTGGCGTACGTGTGAGCGGGTGGGTGAACTTGTGCTGGCCTTGTTTGTTTATCCTTGACCGGACGCTGGACGCGATGTTTGATAATGGGTATCCGAGAGGACCGGCGATGCTGTTGGCGGTTGGAATTTCCCCTAAGGGATGTCCAACGGAGGATGCCTTGCTGCCGACTCGGGAATGCCCCCTGCTCCTGATTGAGTTGGGACGGGAGAGGCGTATTTCTAGCATGGTCGGGCGGTGGCCATCGCGAGGATGGTCAAGGTCAGATTCGGCATCTGACGGTGGGTATGAGCTGTCGCTGTCGTCGTCGATGGTGCCTGGAACTGTGCTTCCATCGGTGTCCAGTCGATCCTCAGAGTATGGAGAAGAGGTTGTGTTTATGAGGTCGGCCATGGTTTCAGCGGACAAAACATGTCGATCTGGCGATTCTGATCGCGAGCCAAGAGCGTTCTTTTCTGGGTCAGAATCCATAATGTAGATGTCAGATTATCGTTGTAGTAGGTTTGGTGTTTCGGGATCTCTGCGTGGTGATGAGGTAGGAGACGAGGTGTGTGGCCCCGGTGTGGGAACCAGATTGGAGACAAGGCGGCGACAAGGCGGTTCACGATGGTTATAAACACAATCATTTGGCATCGGGAGTGGTCCCGGGTGGTATTGGATGAATGTTTATAGAATGAAATCTCGTCGGTAAATGGAAAAGATCTTTTTCTAACGGGGAACATGATCTGCGTTAAGACGGAGGACAGGCGTTTCGTTGACCGGCTCTCGGTGCAGACGTCATAAGACCAAATGGCGGGCAAGGCTGAGAAGGTCACAAGGGTGTGCTGTAGACCCATCAAGGTTCTCAAAATGCCCGGTGAACATGATTTGTCAATTCGGTTCATTCTGAGCAAATTTGGAAAGCAGAAAGAACAACTCCATGGGAATAAAACGGGCAGGCGCTGGTCGCGCTGTCATTGGCCATCCTCTCCGTCTTCGGCCAATGAAGCATGCTGTGTGACCGGGCCGCGTTCGGCAAACTTGCCGAGCCGGTTCGCCCTTCGGCAATCCGGAGACATTATGAGGGGTGTGACTAAGGAGCCCGGTCACTCCTTCTTGTGGCTTTGTCGGTGTGGTTGAAATAAGAGACGTCCGGCTCCGATCCGATTTCTTATATCCGATCCGAGGAAGAACGTGAAGATATCATGAGCCCGTTTCAATGGTCTTCTGGATTCGTATCAAGCCCCATAGGATACGAGGTCTTGTGAGGGTCATATCTCATCTGGATACGCAGTTCAGTTGTTCACTGACGGGATTTGATGTGCCGAGTACAATGTTCGGGTAGGAGAACAGTGAGGAACAAGTGCATTTACACACATTTTGAAGCCAGGCAGCGGAAGTCTGACACTGGCCTAGTATAACTCCTACGGTCTCATTATCTCGCCGAATCCCGTTCTTCAGCTCAGCTTATCCAACAAACTGGGCCTCTCAAAGAAGCATAACAACAAAGCTCCCCACAGCAACACCAGCCCACATAGTCCAGAGCACAAGGTCGCTGCCCATAGTGTTACCGGCACTAGGCTTACCCGCGCCGCCGCCGCCGCCGTTACCGTTACCGTTACCGCCGGCAGCACCGGCATCGGTGGGCGCGGGAGGAGCTGTTCCAATGCCCAACGACGCGCAGGCGCTGACGCCCACGTAGTACGCCGAGTACTCTGTCCCAGTTGTGCAGTAGGATGTGTAGCAGCTGGTAACGCATGATTAGAATGTGTTCGTGAGGGAATCGATTTGACATATCACAAGTGAAAGACATGAGATTCAACACGGGCAGGGTGAATGGGAACGGGATGAATATATTTGATGACAACGCAGTATGCAGAGTCTAGGGGAAAAGGTATGGAATGAATGGGGTACTCACTCATACAAAGAAGTAGCCTGGTCACAGGCACACTGGACATCGACTCCCTCGGTCTTGGTTGGGTCCGTAAGGTCTAGCCCACAGAGGTCGGATTTCATGCCGTCTCCTGCGCAAGACGCCCATTGTCTGCAGATTTCTGAAGTTAGAATCATGGTGATGACCAAGCCTTGGTAAAGAATGACTCTTGAGTCCACTCACGTAAAAGACTTGGCACAGTCGCCGGTGTATCCTGAATCGGTAGCCCGAGGGTGAAGAGCCGCGACGGGAGTGATCAGGTCTCGGGCGATGGCGTTGAACTCTTGGATGGCCTGGGCGCCGACAGGGAAACCGGCCTGGCCGGAGACCAGCGAGGTCAAGGATGAGAAGACGAGGATGGCGAAGGATTTCATCGTGGTTATTTTCAACCTCAAGTAATTGAGCAGAAGATTTTAGTTGAGACAAAATACAGAATGAGATGACCCAAGAAAGGATGTGCTGCTTGTAGTAAGGGAAGAGTGAGTCAAACAGAGCAGAATCCTCAGGTCAGAGGGACACAGAACCAGAGATGGGGAATGAAAGAACCCCGAGTATATATATCCATGAGCTACTCTTGTCCATTGTGAGTGTTGTAGTGGGTGACCTTGTCCTTGCAGGTTGAAACACATGCTCTAGGAGCAATTGGTCCAGCCTGTTGGTTCTCGAGTTTGTGTACCATTTGACAATCACGACAGTGCCACCACCATCCGTGAACACAAAATGATAAGAGCCCCACGACGAGCGAATCAAGTGGTGTTCCGCTCCCCTGGTTGTTATGCCTGCCCGAATTGACACTTGATCGGCATCGTCTGTCGTTTTCAGCCCTACGGTGGCGTCAGGTACATACAGGGGAGTGAGCCGCGATCAAGCAGGAGGCGCAGTTCTCCTCGTCTTGATTCAATGCTCGCTCAAAGAGAGGCTAGAGGAGTCTTATTGGACATTTCGGACCAAGGTCCAGTCCCGTCCAGACCTTGGGACAGGCAGCTTGAACTTGTATGCATTGGTACCCAGTTAATAAGGGAAGCGTGTGTGAGTCTCGTTGGTTCCGCAAGCACGAGGTCCATGGCACTTTTCAGCCCCAGAGCGCTACCCCGAACCGCCGGTATCAGCTCCGACCCCTCGCCTCTCGGAGACACAGGACAAAGCGGGAAGCTCGCTTGCCAAGGCCGGTGATAGGTCAAGATGTTGGTTTTCTAACTCGGTTCGGTGGAGTGCATACGGGTGTATCTGACTCTGAAACAATGAGACGGGCCTGCATTTGATGAGCCTCTGCGGCTCGTAGTTCTCAAGTCGGACTTTTCTTTCTCTAGATGTTGGATGTCACTTTTCAGATAGTGGTCCAGGTAAGGTGTATTTTCTTCATCCGTGTTCCGTAAGTCACTCGGGGTAGGACCAAGATCTTTCCCCTGGCGATCTTCACTTGCTGGTAATATATCACAAAAACGCTGTGGCGGTGGCTTGGGTCTAGAACTCTGCATTGCGCTTGATGTCGCAAAATCGTGAGATATTATTGGCGAGAAGCTCAACTCGGGCGTGTCGGGGTCTGTCACACCATATCAAAGGAACGGGAATAATTCGCGTTGTGATACCCTACCAAGTAGTTGCCTGCCTGAAAGGAGACGCCAAGATCCGGAAACAACAGCAATATTAGAGGTACCTCAGGTATGTGATAGGGTAACCAATCCATTTCGCCAGACTATTGATCCAAAAAACGCCACCAAGTACGGATATCAACCCATCAATTTGTTGGAAAGATAAAGAAGTCAAATCCTCGCACTGCTAACCTTTTCGGGTCCCTCAACGACCTTCCATACAAGCCCAGTGCACCCATAACGCCGAGTCCCATTCATGTCAGAATACCTGCCCATCATCATTAATACATTCCTTTTTGCTCTCATGCTTCATACAGTCGTTTTAACCTGATCGATAAGCTGTTGTTCATTTCATGTTGTTCGTAAATATTCATGTTGTGTTTGGATAAATGAGGCAAAGTTCTGATCGTGCTGTCGTTAACCGCTCTGAATCGTAGATCCCGACGCTCGATCATTTTCTCGGATAGTGTGGTTCGGTGATGCTGCTGTGATTTGGATCGATTATGACCCATTGCAACTGTCAAGTCAAAGTCAAAAGGACGCTCCTCGGAGTTGTCTGCTCATCACGACTTCTCGACAGTAAACTCGGTGGTTTTCATGATACCCTTGGAGATGTCAGGATTTCGAAGATAGTGCTCTCCGAACGGATCGTGGACTGCGGGCGGATGCCTCGGTGACTGAATGCCCATCTCACTGGCGCTTTCGTCCATGTCCACCATTATCATGTCACCGTCGTCATCGCCTTCTTTTTCCCTGATGATCTGGTGTATCTCCATGGTGGTAGGTCCCATCCCATATAATGCAGGTCGTCGGCTTTCTCTCGTCGGGCCGATGCCTCCCATCATCGACCACTTATGGGGACTATGCTCCATCTGTCCGCTCTGGTGACTTTTGGCGCCTAGACTCCGACTCTTGACCAGCTCTACAAACTCGCCAGAGAGCTTGTTTGGCTTCAACAAAGACCCTCTTCTCCCAGTGTTTCTTGCCCCTGTTTCTCCAGGCCCACTCCCACGGCCGTGGCCGCTCCGTTGGATCCGATCGAGCGCTTTTCCAGCACGATAGTAATTCGCCTCCCTGTCATGGTTGAGGTGCGTAGTCAACCGCAACACCGAGCCTAACAGCGGTCTGAGTGTAGGGGCACATGCTGCTATGATACCGATATCAAGCTGCAGTGATCCGAAGAACGGCGCCCACGGATAGAATGTCCCGTCCCGCTCGTGGACGAAAGCAATGATAAAGATAGCTTTGGCGACTCCCATGGCTACTGCAATGTACCCGCCGCTGAGAATGGC
The DNA here is from genome assembly GCA_033297075.1 of Rhypophila decipiens. Lineage (NCBI taxonomy): Eukaryota > Fungi > Ascomycota > Sordariomycetes > Sordariales > Naviculisporaceae > Rhypophila > Rhypophila decipiens. Next base: position 6,359 of record MU858290.1, on the reverse strand, counting down.
GATCAAGTAGATCCGGATCCGGCGCTGGAGCTGGAGCGACCATATCAAGGGAATGGGCAAGGTCGCAAAGGCCACGTCGGTAAAGATGTTGCAGGCTGCGTTGAAGAGCCCAAAGTCGCGATATAGCTCGCGGTTGTAGCACTTGTAGGGGACACTGCGGTCCCATTGGGCCGAGATGGGCTGGCAAAAGGTAAGGAAGGTTCCGAAGGCGAAGAGAGTGTAGATGCATGTGAATCCTGCATCAGAGCGACAATGTTTAGCCATCAAGCATTTGAGCAACTAGGTTCTGTGAAGTAGGTTTCATACCGATCAGGCACCATAATGTGGTCCTGTACCATCTACTTCGGCCGAACCGAAGGAGAGACAGGGCGATGGAGATCTTGAGAAAGCCAAACGCAAAGGAGGCTTCGACAACGGACTGGACAAACTGGGTCTCGAGCAGGACGAGGTAATCGGCCCGGCTGATGGTGTCTTGATGTCGTCCATATCCAACTCTGGTTGTGATACACCATGTGATCAAGCCGCCTATCGCACACAGCTGTATCGAGGCAAGCGATGCACATTGTCAGCCCAGGATCTCGTTGACTGCAGGGAAAATCTTGTGGGCATTTACCACAGCGAGCACCATAAACACATCATCCCTGCCAAACGACCGTACCAGGACAGCCCTCGAGTAGAAGCGAAGCGAGGCGGTGACTAAGGAGAGACTCGAAAAGACGCAGATGATGGACAGGAAGAGCCTCTCGTTCGACTCGGCCGCCCGGGCGGGATCGACTGGCGGTCTGGTCGGCACCGCCGACATGATTGCTTCCCAGCAGCCCTGCCGGTGGTTGTGATCATTCGATGTTTACCTCATAGGGTGGTAAACTGGGCATCTGAATGGATGATCAAGGGTGGGTATGGCAAGGAAGTAGTATTAGAGGTGGCCCGTTCGTTCGTTCGTTTGACAGTCTGCAGTGCAGTGCAATGCAGAACTGTGGCCGCCCAGTAAAGGCAGGGAGGGGCCGGTTAACTTGTGGGAAGGCACGTCAAGTGGAAGGAGAGACGGGCGAAAGGGGGCCAAGGTAGGACAAAGGTGCAAGAACGGCAGGGCGGGCAGGAAGCACGCATTTTGATCATGCTTCATTCATGGCTGAGTTGCTTCCCGGCTCAAAAATCCGAACTCACGGGACCCCTTTCCTCGTCATCACCATTTCCATGTATCCAGGTTCCGAATGAATAGATTGCTGTCCCCCAGAGCATGCGAGCTCAATGGCTGGCGTAGAGGGAAAGAAGCAAGACAAGCTGCGGACCGGTGGCATTTCGGCTCCTCCTCATAATCAATACAAATTGGATTTCCTGGGGTAAAGAAAAGGGAGACGTAGATGGGCGAGCGCTGCTAAGAACGAAAGCCAAGGTGTGAATTGGGAGGGGGTGCAATTAATGTAAAAAGAAGATTTGCTCGCTTGGAACCAGTGGACGGGATAACATGGGTTGGAGGTGTGAATCCAAGATCCGTTGTTTGCCGCAACACCAACCGCAGATATTGTCACAGCAGTAGGTGCGCGTAATGGAGCTCGGGGTGCCATTGTCGGTAAGAAGACAAGCGAACCGAACCGCAACGGTGTCGGTGTCGACTCCCCTCTCAACCTGCTAAACAATTCTGGCTAAAGTGTACCAACCAAACAAGACGCCCCCAGAGATGGCTTCTCGCGACCCAACCAACCAAGGCCCACTCCGGCGTGATATACCGGGTTCTTGTTAAGCACCTGCACCTCGTTAGTAATTGCCAACAAGTTATTTTGAGGTTTCGCCATGTCTTCGTCTATGCAAGAGCTTCTGGTAGGTGCACCGTCTTGCCGAGGCGGGACCACCAAATCTGCGCTTATGAGCGAGTACCGGACGGGAGACGCGAGATCGAGGGTCCATCCAACCGTGGTTCGCGAGGGTCAACCGTTGGAGGCGAGCGGACTCGGTCAGTTGGGCGGGAAAGGGGTTGATACGATACACGATCTAGATCTCCAATTCTCCAAACACATGGATGTCCCGATGGGGGAAACTTGTGCACACCTTCCCCCCCATCATATATAGAGGATAAATACTGTCTCGAATATGAGATATGTTTTGTCTGTCCCCGCTCCTTGGAACCAAACATATTCCAGCAAACTGATCCGGATTCCAGGTGGCTATATGTCTGATATTCTCATCCCACCTATAACAGCAACCCGTGACTGAATTTCTCTGTGGGGCGTAAAAGCACCTTCAAACAGCTTTCTCCCATCATTACACAGTATGAAGAAAGACGTGACCTGCCAGTTGTCAAACAAGGATCTGGCGGTCATCCGGATCACCCACGCCAAGGTAATATCAACAAGCTTACCGAGTACAAAAGCTTGAGAGAGGCAATCGATCGGTCATCTCCCCAGACGGCAGATGCCTCCGGTAGCTTTGCTCCATATTACCCATTTACGACCCCAGCTCACACTAGGCAGTTGTTTAAATCCCCCTGAAGTGACAAGTAGTGACACTCGAGGCCTGCTTCCCCGCCAAAGCAGCGCCACAAACCGTGACATGCCCGGTCAAAGGGTCGGATCGCTTCCGTTCTGTCACTTGTGTAGTAGTAGTGTCGATTTACGAGGCCGCCTTGGCTTTGTTCGGTTGTCATTCCGCCTTTCCTCTTTGCGTTGGAATGTCCTTATTACATGGTAATATGGCATGCACAACGTTGCCTCCACAAGCAACAACCTTCATTAAAGTTGAGGTATACTGCGCAGTGGTCAGCAAGCACTGACCTGAACGGCGCTTTCATCATTCTTACCTTTCCCATCCATCTCCTTCTCCGCAAAATAGAGATATCAAGCAGATCCTAACATCACTCACACAACACCTACCTCCTCCAGTTTATCCTGAGCATGTGCCCGGCTAGTAAGAGTTTTACTCGTCCCAGGTCCATGTCTCAGCCGAGCCAGTAAGGCCGCAACATATGCTTCACCTTGATGCTTTTCTAATGTCGAATTTGCAGTTCACAGATACACACATCGGGGGCCTTTATATGGCGTAGAGATTAGAAATTTAAAGGACTATACTCTCTACTCATTCTACTTCGTACCACAATCGGATACCCACTCCCCACTTTCCGCCCCGATCTTCAACATCCGCTCGGAATTGTACCGGCGGCCCCATCTCGGGCAGCAATAACAACCTAGCGGAAAGAAATGATGCCAATGTCGTTCAAGGTGTATACCTAAAGCATCTCAGCGCCATCAGTGGCACCCTCACCCTCACCCTCGCCCTCACCAACGGGGGCACAACCGCCCAAACAAAGCAACGCCACAACCCCCTTTGCCTTGGAATCCTCACCCTCGGGGTGAACAACCACCGTCGTCCCAGCCTTGAACCAAAGAACCTCGGTCCACTTCTTGCCCTCGTCTGTGAACTCGACCATTGTCTCCGTCTCTCCTTCTTTCTTGATAGTAAGCTTCGTACCCCGTGCAATCCAGACAGGATATACAAAAGTGTCGGTCTCAAACTCGTGCGGGATTCCCTTTTCCTTCTCGGGCTCGTCTTCTTCCGGAGCCTCGAGAACCATCATTGTCGTGGCGGGGTATTTGAAGTCTCCGATTTGTGCCTGTTCCGTGCTGCCCCCGGCTGAAGCTAGCTGGGCCTTGAGAGAAGAATGTGCGTCGAAGAAGACGTGGTTGTACAGGCGGTAGATTTGTTGTCTGAAGGGGGTGAATAGGGGGGACGAGACTGCATCGTCGTTGTCGGAGTCTTCCTCCTCTGCATCTGCATCTGCATCTTTGGGCTCGGCTGGCTTGGAACCTTTGTCTGTGTCCTTGGATTGCTCTGCCGCTTCGTCCTTGGTTTCGTCTGGCTTTGCAGTATCATCCTTGGAGTGGAAGTGGGCACCTTTATATGAAACTGAAAAGCCAGGGGGAACTTGAATCGGGTTGCCATGCCCAGTGGGCGGGTCAATCAAGACCAAATCGGTGCTGGCAATCCACTTCGCGTCATCGTAAACATCATTATTGGGATCAGCCTCCTCGCCAATCGGGGCTGCGATGTCTGTCAGAGCTAGCGGAAAGATTTGGTGCAAGTACTCGGACTCGAGGTCGTCGTCGTCGTAGTCATCGTCGTCGTGGGCATGTCCGCATCCGCAGGAGGATTCATCGTCGTGATCACTCTCTGCTTCGTCGCCTTCTTTGTGGGTATGGGCGTGGGAATGGTCATGACCAGAGCAGTTGGTATGGTCGTGCTCCTCATCGTCTAGATCTGCTTCGTGGGCGTGATCATGGCCAGAGCAGTTGGCGTGATCATGCTCGTGCTCGTGCTCGTCATCGCTTTCTTCTTCTTTCGCTTTGGCGAGCTTCTCCGCCAGAACGGGCGAAGAAGGATCGACTAACCACAGACGACGAAGCGTAGTGGCAACGGTGAGAACCGCTGGACTGGCTGAGATGTCGACCTTGCGGAGGACTGGTTCGGTGGAAGACGACATTGTGCTGTATCGAATGCGATATGGTGCAGTGTTCTTGCGAGTTTGAAAAAAATGATGGGTACGTTCAGTTATTGAAGTAGTGAACGACTTTGAGAACTCTGGAAAATTCTATATCTCGTTCGATACAGAATTTCACAACGGCCAAGGAGTGGACCAAAGTTTGAATTACTCAAAGTGGAATTTCTGATTTTTCGCCAGCGGGGGAAACTGAGACAGCTGTCTGCCAGCTGCCCGTGGACAGTCACACCCCTGCTCTCTCTCCTCTTGTGAGGAAAAGGGGTAACAAACCGCCCGAATATCAAAACCATCAAAATTCACAAACACCAAAAGGAAACGAGGAAAGCATCACACTTTCACCAGCAAAAGGATACGTCTACTCTCCCGCCGGGAATTGAACCCGGGTCTCGAGCGTAAGTCGGAACCAGGGGCGGAATGACAAGCTCACATACTGACCACTATACTACGGAAGATGTCATCGAACAAGTGTGGGCACTTGTCGTAGGGTGTGGATTGTTGGGGAGAGGGCTCGGTATTCTCTGTTATGTATCAGCTGTGTGGGAAAGAGGGCAAGTAAGGTTTGCTTGGAAGTTGGGTGGCTGTTTGTGGACTCCTGCATGACGGCAAACGAGTCAGGCAGGCTCTTTCGTTCTTTTGCCTTTAATGTCTGAAAGGAGATCCACTTTCTTTGCTATATGCTGTGTTTGACCTCGACAAATTGTGATGTCCAGACACGCAAAGTAACCATCAGTTATGATTAGTGCCTCAACTTGGGCCATCATACACATGCGATGAGCTTTGAGTCAAACCTCTAGTTTCGACTGTAATGCACATGAATGATTGTCAAGCTGAAAACTCAATTCCAAAGAAAGGCCCCGTAATCCACATTAAGCTTTTACCTCTTTGCCATCCTGCACATAGCTTGTGACAGCCAATCGACCCACTGGTAAGCCCAATGACCGCCTTGGTCTTCCATCAAATCAGTTCAGGGCGTGGTGGCAGAGTGGTCTAATGCGCAAGACTCGAATCTAGTATCCAGCAAAATTCGGTGTTATCTTGTCCCTTCGGGGGCGTCCGTTCGAATCGGGCCCACGTCGTTACTTTTCTTTTTTTCCAGTCTCCTAGGGAGGCTATCGGGATGACCTCTTCTTCCTTTTTCTTTTTTGCACAAGCAAGTAGAACAGGAAGATAGTTATTGGCTTCCTCTTAGATGTTTCGTTTCCTTTTCACTACAGCCTAGTGCAGCCCAGATTCAGCGAGGTCTAATCAGCAATGCATTCAGGCTGACCTTTGGAAAGAGAATATGAGGACAGACAAGTCCTGTATAAAAGAAATAGTAAAAAGAAAAATAAATAAAAGATATAGAGAGTCTTTCCAAGAAAACGGGGCTGTCCCGGGATCGAACCGGGGACCTCTCGCAGGATTGCCTTCCCTCTCTACTTCCTAGTAGAAGGAGTAAGAACCCAAAGCGAGAATCATGCCTCTAGACCAACAGCCCTGTGAATCTCATGTGCTTGTTGAGTTGTGCTCTGGTTGGTGGGCTCATATTGCCGCTCTTGCTTTTCATTTCAGGTTGGCGCTGCAGCCGAGTTCCGCCTCAAAACCCAGTTCCGTCAAAGTCAAATTGCCATGATGTAGTGGCTTTTTCTGCTTACCTGTGCTGAAGACAAGAAGGGGGACAAGTCTTGCGCTCAGTTGGTCAGGGTTAGGGTTAGTGTTGTCTCATACAGTCGACCCCCTGTTTAATTGTTAGCGCGGGACTCTACCTACTCAAGATCATAACCTTTCAATCAAATAACGTGCGTGATAAGCGAGTGCCGCAGACAAGCGAGTGCCGCACTTGAAAATCCACACATAACCCTGAAAATCTGCCTCTTCTAAAAACACC